>JANHZT010006321.1:17074-32799 GCA_032468215.1 Stegonotus admiraltiensis
GAGCTAACATGGCTGGCTCAGGAATTCTGGGAGTTGAAGTCCACAAGTCATAAAAGGGCCATAGTTGCCCATCCCTGATTTGGGGGAGGGGACAATAAGTCAAGAGGGGGCCCTTTAGAGAAGAGCATTGAGTTCCATAGGTAGGCTTTTGTCTAGGTATCTTTGCTAAATGATGAAATAATTATTGCACCCCTATATTACCTTGGTCTTTAGTCTTCATTTAATTCTTGCATTAGTTCATGGCTGGGATGGAGTAACTTAATTGTGCAAGGTAGTGATGTGACTGTGTTATAGTTGATTTTAAGTGAATTATTACACAATTGATGAAGATTCCCTTTTCATCACAGAATAGCATATGTATTTTTAAAAGTCTTTGTAAATTAGCTGATGACGCAGAATGCAACTTTTGTTTAAAAATTCTTATTAGAAAGGTTACTACTTCTTTCTTTAATAATTGTTTGGCATTACAAAATAAGCCATATTAGCAAAGCACATTACTTATGTGGATGGACATATTTATATTATTGCATAATGAATCTAATAGGAATTGCATCTTTTCTATATGGACATTTCATTTTAATTTTATAAAAAAAGTACTTCAAATCTCCTAGGAACACAATATGCTTGTTAAATAGTTGCTCTTTGTTTGCCAGCCTGAAAGAAGATATACAGGTAGTCCTTCACTTAAAAACATTCATTTAGTGACTGTTTAAAGTTACAGTGGCACTGAAAAAGTGACATTTTACACTTACAACCATTGCAGCATCCCCATGGGTCATGTGATCAGAATTTGGATACTTGCTAACTGGCCTGTATCATGGCCTGTATCACATGCAATCACCTTTTGTGACCGTCTGACATGCAAAGTCAATACGGATGTCAGATGCACTTAACAACCGTGTTACTAACTTAACTGAAGTGATTCACTGAACCTCTGTGGCAAGAAAGGTTGTAAAATGGGGCAAAATTCATTTATTAACTGTTTTCCTTAGCAATGGAAATTCTGGGCTCAATTTGTGGTTGTAAGTCGAGGACTACCTGTAAGTTACCTGTGATCCTGTAAGAAGTCACAGCATACTAGTGAGTAAACTTCTTAAAGCAGATGCAACTTTGTTGAAATTAGTGCACAATTCACTCCTCTATAGCCATCTTGATAAGTTCTTGCTTTTTAAGAGACCCTTGCCTTTATCTGTTTAGAGAATACCAAATAAGAAATAACTCTTGCTTAATCTCCTAAATGTCATAGTTAAATAATAGTTCAATGACATCTTACCCCAGAGTTCCTAAAAATCAAGCATTGTTTCTTCACTGCCTGTGGTGGCACAGTGGTTAGAATACAGTATTGCAGGCTAACTCACTGCTCACTCCAGGATTTCAATTCTCATTGGCTCAAGGTTGACTCAACTTTCCATACTTCTGAGGTTGGTAAAATGAGGATCCAGATTTTGGGGGGCAATATGCTGACTGTAAAATGTTTAGAGTGCTGTAAAGCACTGTGAAGCGGGATATAAGTCTAAGTGCTTTTGTTATTGCTATCTGCTAGTGAAACTTTCAAATCTGGAAACAACACTGAAAACTGGAATAATTTTAAGTTTTTAGAAAAATAGTGGAAAAACTCAGTTGCTTGAAATAACAGGCTTATGCAAATACTTGAAATATATAAAAACAAAGTAAAGTTCGGTAATTTGAAACAGACTGTTGGTCTGCTGTCAAATCCTCAGATTACATGAAATTTAATGTTGCAAGCAATTCTCTCCAAACCATGTTAAAACAAATTAATGATTTTAATTCACAAATCTGGGGCATTTTAATTTTTCATTTAGTCCCATTTTAGTGATTGTAGTCGGTAGAAAATTTTTTGTTATAAAATATTTAAGGATACAGCTTCATTACATTTAAGTAGTTGAATGGAAAAGTATCACCCCTGAAGTGAAGGAAGTTATATGGAAGAAAAATTCATGAAGAACCTATTGCATTCCTGAAAAAAAGGATTGCTGCCTTGGAAGCTTTATTGGCTAAAGAACAGAATTATTTAAAAATAACACTTCTTAACTACATAAATAAACAACTTCTGCATAATAGGCAAGGATATTAATACATCATTTTAATATTAGAAACACGAATATCTCTACACTAGAGTAACAATTAATAGAAGAGTAGACAGCCTTGTGTGAGATAATCACCTTTTCAGAATGGTAGATAACTTAGGAAATTAGACAACATATTGTTGGTACTCTCAGTATTTATCAATATCATGCACTTTCATATTACTTATTTCTCGAGAAACTGGGAAAAGGGTTCATACTTGGCCACTGCATTTGTCACATTACTGCATGGGTATTTTTGTAAATTAGATCCTAAGGCTGTGATGATGAACCTACGGCACGCATGCCACAGCTGGCATGCAGAGGCCTCTTTGCGGGCATGTGAGCCCAGCTCAGCTCCACTGCGCATATGTACATGCGTGCCTCCCACCAGACAGCTGATTTTCTGGATGCTTGGGGCGGGGTGCATGTGGGAGATATGCGTGGGGTGCGGCATGCCCCCCCCGTGGCCTGTTTTTGGGCCCAGGTGGTTGCCGGGAGGCCTACTAGGCCCAAAATGGGGCGGGGGGGTCACACGCACATGCATGGGAAGGTGGGGGAGCATGGGGAGAACATGCACATGCATAGGGAGGGTTGGGGGTCATGCACACGTGCACATGGGGGCATACATTGCATTATGGGTGCTGGCACGCATGCAGGTTAGCCATCACTGCCCTAAGGGTTCTTCCTGGACTTCATCCCTAGCTCCTTTTCTTCTTCAGGGGTGGGAATTTACAACCTATATATTAATACATTGGGAAAGTGAGAAAAGATTTGAGACCTTAGAATAAAAGATAAGAAAGGGTTCTTCGAATATATTTAAACAAAGAAAAGGAGGACAAGGCAGTGGTAGTAGCAAAGTTTGAATATCTAGAGAAGCAGTTGGATAGATGCAAAACAGAGCTGAATATCATTAGTATATGGTTAATACTGAAATGCTTGGGGAGTGATGAAATTGCCTACAGATAAGATATATGTATAGAAAAAGGAAAGGACAAGTGATTAAATATAGGAGAGCAAAGAGGCATAGTGATTTAAAAAAACTTGGAAAAGAGTTAGTTAGAAATCAAAGAAATAAAATAAGAAAAATATTAGCCATAAAAGGGAGTAGTAGATGAATTAATTATTCATAAAGCTACTTTGTTCACCTGTGGAAACATCAAGCAAGCAAAATAAAAGGGTGGGAAATAGACAGGCAAAATTGGGAGCTGGCAGAATTTGGAAAGAAGTCAGACACCACTATCAACAGGCTGTTGAATGGGAGAATAAGGGACCCTAAAGAGAGTAATGTGGTTAGGGGGACAAAGTTATGAATCAGTGAAGGGAAATAACAAAGAAAAAGCAGCAAATCTGAAGGGAAGTAGTATGCATGGAACAAAATAGATACAGTTAAAGTTCAATCTCATTTGTAGATTCTCCAGAAACATTGACAATTAATAAACATTTTCATATGGAAAAAGCCATATGGAAAATCACATCCAAGCAATCTTGTTATACTGTAAAGTATATTATTAAGAATAGTTATATAAATTAATAAAGCCTGGTGGACTTGTTTTCCATTTTCTCTCCTTATTTTTTTTTAAACATATTTTTGTGTTTGTCATCTGCCTTGTTACTGTGCAGATGGAAGAGATATTTGTAGCTTTGAAAATATGAGGATATAATTGGGAGAGAAAGTTGCATATTCAATGTGATGTGTTTTATAAGAGTTAAATCTAGTAGCATTTGGTTTGTTACATATTGATTTCTTAATAATAAATGGTTTATAAGACACAACTAATTTTATTTAGGTGTTTCTAATTTATATTACAATAATATGTACACAAAATAAAAAGCACTCAAGGTTTTTACGTTTATGCTTATTTCCTTATTTAGACATTGCAAATGGCTCTAGTGCAGGAGGATACCGTCCCCCTCCCAGAACAAAAGAAATAATTATTAATGGTCAGGCAGTGAAATTAAAATACTGTTTCACCTGCAAGATTTTCCGTCCACCTCGTGCCTCACATTGCAGCCTTTGTGATAACTGTGTAGGTGAGTAAAAAAAAAAGCATACTAGTCTAGATAGCTGTGGCAGAGAATTGATGTACTGTATAATTGATGACCAGTATAATTACTGGTCATTATATACATTTGGTATTTCTCATTATTAAAGTACACCTTTGCTGTTTTGTCAGACTAGTTTTCAGTGCCTTCTTCTGGAACTGTTCGTTTAAATCCCCAGTCTACCTGACAACCCTGAGTACTTGTCCATTCTGATATTAAGCAGACCTGATTCTTGTTTAGCTTCCAGACCAGTGGTTAAATGCTACTGGTTTGCACCGGTTCGGGAGAACCAGTAATAATAAAAGCTACCGGTTCGGGTGAACTGATAGTAAAAAAGAGCTACCGGTTTGTCCAAACTGGTATTTCTGATGATCAGCTGTGCCATGCGATTTATATTCGCTAGAAAGCAGGAAATCCTGCTTTCTAGCGAATCTAAATCGTGCAGCATAGCTGTTCCTCCCTCTCGCTGTTCTACTTACCTTCAAATGGCTTCTTTTTCCGCACAAAGTGTGCGTTTGGTGCACACAGCACACGCACGCAGCATGCATTTATCGTGCATGCGCGGGCAGCAAACCGGTGGCAACCCGCGGAGGATTTCACCACTGTTCCAGACCTGAGCAAATTTGGCCAGGTGATGCTACCTCCTGTTGGTATGGCTTCAGGCCCCTGGATGAACTTTAATTTGTGAACAATTGTATGTAGAAGTTTATATGGGTGGCAAAAATCTAAATCCAGAATAATCAAGGTGAGAATTAATTGCTATTGTGTTTAATACAAGGTGGGCATCCATATGCTTTCCCTTAGTGCTAGCCAGAAAGGCTAATGATAAGGGATTATTGCAACCTGGAAGGCACCAAATTGTCTGTTTCTGATCAAGTTACTGAGTTTAATTTATACTTCTAGATTTTCTGTGTTTTAGTAATAAATTGAAAAAAATGTAAACACAGCTGACATTATACAGATTAGCTATGTAGAGAAACATGTAAATGAAGAACGACCAATGGATGCAGTCATACCTTGAAATCATAGGGCTTCAGAGAAAACCACAAGAAGGCATACTGCCAATGGGTACAAATGTGAATGATCCTCATTGAATTAGCCAGGTTTTTGATATTCCGCACAAAAGCCCTTGTGTTTTTTGTGGCAGAATATTTTCTAACAATGGTTTTAAAGAATGCTGTTATAATATTCGTAAACAAAAGCCAGTTCTGTTCATCTAATCAGTCAGTTAGGAGATAGCCTAACTCTACCTTCTAGACAGTTTTTTTCAGAAAAGGGCTGTTTGTTCATTAAATCTACAGTATATAGCCACCCATGAGATCCCCAGGCCTAATAAAAGGCCTTTCCATCTTGGATTGGGGGCCAATCTCATTTTGGGAGGTGGGATAGTAACGATGTTCCAAAGGGCAAATGCAAAAACTGTTCTCCTGGACCTGCAAAAGAACACCTTCACCCTTTCCAATCTTTAACTACCTACCTAAAAGTATTCTGCTTGGGACAAGTAGTAAATGGAATAATATAAAGAGAAATAAGGGGAAATTGTGAATAACAAAAGAAGACCATCATGAAATAGCTGTGAAGAAAGTTTATATATAAATGTTGTATATTTTGTATTGTCATATTATGTTATAATAATAAATAAAAAAATTTTAATATAAAAGTATTCTGCTATAACTAAAACGATAGCTGCAGAATCAGCTCAAGATGTTTCATTATTAAAAATGTCTACATCGCAGGAGCTAAGAAACATGTTCCTTAGCAATAGTATAGGATATCTGGAGCAAAGCTGCTGAATTTAAGTAGTTGGCTAACATCTTAATAAAAATTTATCATTTTAATAAAGTTTAATTTGCTTGCTTAAAATATTTATAGAAACTTACCCCAAATATTCAGTGTGTGCTTTAGGACAGGAGTGTCAAACTCAAGGCCTGCGGGCTGGATCGGCCTGCGGGGCCAACCTGGAAATATCAAAGGACCAGCCCGCAGTGTCTCTGCCTGCCTCCTTGGCCTCCAGCAGTACTCTGCCGGCCAAAAATGGGCCATGTGGAAAAACGTGCCATGCAGCCTCTGTGTAGCCCATTTTTGGCCGGCAGATTGCTGCAGGTGTCAGGGTTCCAAGTAACATCCCCAACAAAAGAAGATTCCAAGGCCAGCAAAGTTCCATTCTATTAGAGATGTCATATTGGCACATCTGGGAAAATGTAATCCTGGACTGGATTACAATTACGTGGCCTCAAGTAAGTGCCTGATCTGGATAGAAAACAAGCAACATCCTATGTTAATACTACAGTTTAATGTCAGATTTTACATACTGTAGATCCATTTACTCTACAATCTATAATTGGCAGCTGTTTCTATTTTCTATCCTGGAAATTTACCTCTCTGTTAGATCTTGCTGTTAGATTAGTTGATAATAATAAAAATACAATAGTATAAATAGCTTTTGTGCCTGGAAAAGCATTTTACTATTAAACAACAGGGTATAAATTTAGAAATAAAAGGTTTAGTGGATTATGAAGAATAAGTAATAAATGTTTGCCAGTAATATCTGGTAGAAGAGATAGGAAAATGGTTATAGTAAAGAACTGTGGAAAGAAAGAAGAGAAGGGGAAAATGCATCTTGAGCCTGTGTCAAATCCCCACCATGGCCACCCCCACCCTCGGCCTCACACATACACACGGCCCTCCAAGGTCAAACATAACCCTGATGTGGCCCTCGGTGAAATCGAGTTTGACACTCCTGCTTTAGGAGGAAAATAATAAAACAAGTGACAAAAATAGTTATTGAAAACAGATGATTTACTCAACCAAACAAATGCTTGTTGACATCTAAAAATGAACTAAAAATTCTGCTGCCCATCAAAGATAGTCAGAAACTTGTTTCAGAACTTATACAGTAAACACATTTAATTCAGCTAAGCAAAAGAGAATTTGTAAATTCAAAAAATGAACATTGTTGGTATATACACCCAGGGACTAAGTAAGAGAAAGACCTGCTCAATATTACATAAAACAATTAAAACAAAAAGTGAAGTATATGGATTGGTTTGAGAAGGCTTGCACAGGAGTGAAGTATTGTTTAGGACTACTTTATAGAACTATAACTATGACATAAACATAATATGTAACAAATCACATGTTAATGAGAACTTAAGTCAATTTTTTTCCTACGTGAATTCTTTTTTTCTTCTACATTCTTTTTCAGAACGGTTTGATCATCATTGTCCCTGGGTAGGCAACTGTGTGGGGAAAAGAAACTACAGATTTTTTTATATGTTTATTTTATCTCTGTCATTTCTGACAATTTTTATATTTGCATTCGTTATTACCCACATCATCCATCGTAAGTATGCTAGTAAAATCAGATTATGTATGTAGTCATTTCTTTGAGAATTAAACTTTAACTTTGATCTTGATCGTTTAGTATATCTGTATCCTTATAGAACCCCCCCCCGCCCCCCACCCATGGTATTTCTTGTTTGGCCTTCAACATAATTTCCAGCTGTAAAAGTTTCTTGTTAATTCAGATCCTTGCCAATTGTTTTTTTTTTAAATTTCTTAATCATGTGTAGCCTTTTTAAGTTAGGTTATATACAAGAATAATTAGCTATTATTGTCAGTTTTTCTGCAGGCTCTTTTCACTGAATGGTAGACTTTCAGTAGAAATCAAGGTCCCTGACACCTCAGTGGAGCAATCTTAAAGATCTTAACAAATTCTAGTTCAGGTACATAGTTAATCAAATAAGCAGTCAGTATGGTGTAGTGCTTTGAGTTCTGGACTGAAAGAGAAGAGACCATCTTCAGGTTACCACTTGATGATGGAACGTTATTGGGTGATCCTTTACTAAATATTATCATTCAGCCCAATCTTGTCTTAGTAAAGGTGTAATCAGCTAGAGTTTTGTTTCATGTTAGCCCAATGGCAGATGTGGTTTGTTTGTTCAGTAGCATGAACTGATTTGATATTCTATTTTGGGAGGTGCCACCATGGATTGAAAAAGAGATAAAAGGCTGAATCCAGCCTCTCATTTCTCAAAATGCTGTTGTGGCCAGTTCTTCAAAGGGCCCTTCACTCAAGAATTCCATAGAATGGCCAAGAGTCTTTTTTTTTATTTCAGCTAAATATGAATCTAATAAATAATGCACTTGGGGCTTTGAATTCATTAATCTGAAATTTACTGCTGGCTGTTCATATCTCCTAGTAGTATCTCCAAAGGAATTTGTAAAAAGCTTGGAATTTGGGTCAAACTGTAGTTAAAAATCTCTTGATCCAGCCCCAAAACATTTTTGTGTGTGAGAGAGAGAAAATAAATCACTAAGCACATTTTTTATGGAGAAAACTGAGCTTGAAATATTTTGTTTCCATATTAGGATAGTAAAAAGAAGGAAATCATGAATCTTATTTATATGTAACTAATGCCTGCAGACATTAATCTGGTGTTACTGAGAAACTATCCTGCATATGCAAATCTGATTCTACTTTCCCTATTTTTTATTGAATAGTTTCATCAACATTTTAAGGCTGGTTTAAACAAATTATGTGTTGTGATTATTTGAAAATACAATTGTAGGTTGAGTTTTCAGATACTTTCACCTATGTTTCATTGTATCTGACATGTATTATCTTTACAGGAACTCAGAAAACAGGATTTTTAACTGCACTTAAAGACAGTCCTGCAAGATATCCTTTCACTGAAATACATTTACCTCTGTTGGAATAATTTTTAAAGAACTAATATTTAGATATACTTCAGTTTACTTTCTGCTGGCAGATTATGGATTTTTTAAATTAATGGATATGAAATCATTAAATTAAAACATAAGTACCTCACTTCTGTGAGTTTATATGTAAAAACATATGACAGCTTTACATGTAATATATAGCTGATTTTCCCATCAACTTGCTCTTTAAAGCAATGGCATCTCAATTCCCCACATCCCCAACCAACATGACCAATCTCTGCTGGCTCAGAATTATGGGAGCAGAAGTCCAAGCACATCAGGAAGGCCCCAGATTGAGAAAAGCTGGCCTATAAATCTTAATGGCCAGAATATTTCTGTAGCACAGTTGTAAACATTTTTGATGAGATAGTGAAATGAGATTGCAGTTTCAGACTTATCCCTTAGCTTATGTAGGAATATGATAGATCACACACACAAAAATGGTTCTTTGTAAAATAAAAATTCCTCGCATAATGTGCATTAGGTGCTAAAAGTATCCAAAAGAAAACCTGCTATAATACTTATTAGGCATTCTCAGAGAATTAGCAGAAAACCAGGAACGTGCTCATGCAATACTTTTTTATTGGTTTACATGGCACTTGCTATTTTCCCTCTACCTCAGTAGGTTCTTATGGGGCTGATTCTGCTATTGTGTTGGAGTGATGACTAAAAAATATGCATCATTCATGGGTTTTCAATATGACCCCTTAAACCCTGTAAATTCAGAAGAAGGCTCATAGGTATACACACTGCTTTCTTATAATGTATACATTTTAAGCACTGCATACATCTAGAAATGTTAGGATAACATCTCCACACAATAGCGAGCATTGAGTGCTACAAATTTTAATGGAAATTATGAGGTAGCAAATAAAAGGTTTTCAGCCATAAAATGGCTAAACATTACTTAATTAAGCACAAATACTGAAGTATAAACACCTAATAGCTTCTGTTCAAACACTGTTTGTAAATAATGTAGTAGCCTCTAATTAAAAGAATCACAGTTCTTTCTAATTATGCTTTTCCGTTCCCTGCAAATGAAAGAGCTTTTTATATATTCTGAACAAAAGGATTATTGATGCCAAATTTGTTGATTACTTTACAGGAACAATTAGTGATTCATTCATTATCATTTGCATTTAGGGGCTAGCAATCTAAGGGGGGGGGGGAGAGAAAGGAAGAGGGAAGGAGGAAAGAAAGAAACTGGTAAAAGAAATCCTTCCAATGTCTTGCATTATGTAATTTAGTAATTTCCTTATCACCATTTACTCTTTCTCTCTACTGTCTTTTTCTCTGTTTTTAAGTATATATAATTCCCTCACTAATAATAGGGATTTTTTTTCACCATATATTTCATCCATTCCATGTGTAAACAAAAGATATACATAGTAATAGAAGTAATCCTTGATTTCTATCACTTGTTTTCCTCATTTTTCATAGTAATTTTGGAGGAATTTTGATCCTAAAAGATAATTGGGGGGGATTTCATTTTACATATACTGGTAATTTGTAGGATTGAGCCATATGTTTTCAAATGATTAATGCTCAGGATAGAAACTAAAATACATTTTTGAAATTTAATAAACTTACCAGAATTCACACACAGTTTTGAAAGGTTATTTGCATATTTCATTAAGTTTATTTCAACAGAATAATAATTGAGGAAAGAACAGTATTCCATGCTCAATAAAAACAGAAGAATTGTATTAGATACGTTGAAGATACAATGTATTTGAGGTCTTCAAAGAGAACTAAAGTAAGAATAATAGTATCGTCTAGTTTTTAGGAACATATATGAGCTTACGGTTCTACTTCTTTTAGGCTCCTGAAAATATTTATAGATTGTTTGCTTCTCTTGTTTTGTGACAGCTTGCTCCTTATTTATTGCTTGTGTTACCAAAACTGCTTTGCATTATAATCTTAATCCCATTCAGTTCTTCTTCATGCTTATTTGCAAAATATAAATGGATGGAGAGTAGATGTGTTTGTATAACAAGCTTTTCGTATTCAGAATCTTAGATAGTTGCACTGTTATATGGTTTCATGCTTACGTACATGTTATCATAGCTACATTTCTCAATAATATTTGAATATCATACATATAGAGAAATGGTTGATAGGTTCTGATTAATTGGAAGTATATGATTGGAATTCTGATACTTATGGTAATGTTGGATGGAGGGAAAAATGTTTTTTTTTAGATGGCGATAGGCAGCTTCTGATTAAGAAATTTAAATATCACTTCCATCTGGTCCCCATTATTGTAAATGCATGAAATTGAGTTATGAGGAACAGTGCAACATACTATCAGCAGCTTCACCTCTTGTTCTTGGTAATCGTTAACTTAACAAGAATACTGAGTAGATGATAGTGGTGCATGTAAGTGTTGTTGCTGGTACCTAGTGTACTATATTAATGATGTGGATTCTTTCTTCCTAGTGTTTTCCCACAAGTGCAGGATCCATTGTTTTCAGATCAAACAAGTATTGATCCATTGGATGCATTGGGAATTGACTGCCCAGATCACTGCCCAAGCCTGATATTATGGCTGAGAGAGCGTGACTGGCTGAAAGTCACCCAGACAGCTTTCAAGCCTAAAAGAGGATTAGTATTCACAGTCTCCTGGTTTCTAGTCTGGTGCCTTATCACTAGACCAAACTGACTCTATGCAGATATTTAAATGTGAGGTATATTTCCTTTTTTTATTGGATTTATGTGCTGCCATGTGACTCTGGGTTGCTTACAAACATTAAAACTGGTAGACCTTAGAATGATAAAACAATGAATAACAACAATAAACTAATAGTAATAATAATAAATACAGTTAAAATATGGGAAGGAGGAGAGCATGAAGTATTACTCACAGGGATAGATATGTTATTTCACATATTGTTTAGCTGTCATCAGAAATTTGGTTTTTGTGAAGCAAATACTAAAATATACAAAGGCTTTGGAATTTGTGGCACACAGACTTTCCATAGTAACCAGGCTGGCAACAGGTATCTGCTTGACAGCCATACAGAAATGTATTAAACATATCTAAAAAAACAGCCCAGTAAAATATTTGGGCCTTATATTTTAGTTCTGTTTGCTGCTCTTTGCCTTATCTCTGAAAAATGTTTATTTGTTTATTCCACCAGCAAAATTTCTTTAAAATTCTGGGCAAAGAGGATTTTAAAAAGTACATCTCAAATAAGGTAGAAATAACATCAAATTACATCTTGTCTGCTGTAGAAAGCCATTTTGAAGTTGTAACTCCAGTACAAAAAAGAGTTACTATTTTTCCATGAATGACTGCCTTCAGTGATAAAAAGACTTGGCCATTGTTTTACCATCTGCTGTGCCTTTTTGATTCCACATTTCAAAGATTTGTAGTTGTACTATTACTATTTAGAAAATGCCATAAAGTAAAATACTAGAAAGGGAAAAAATTCAGTAAGAAAGAAGCATATCAAAAGCTGAACCAAGGGGAAACACATCGAAGTTAAAGCCTTTATTATATTATTTCTGCTTGTCATTCATTTGTTCCTTTTGATTGGTATATCATGTTAGTTTTATGCGGCTGAGAAGATATATTGGAAGTTAAGTCATATTAGAATAAGCTATATTTATTTTCTCCCACATACCATCTGTTTAACTTTCATAGAAGAACAAAACTGACTGAATGGTAAAGTATTGCATTAATCTAATAAGAAGACTATTTCCCTACCCTGCACCCACAGATAATTATTTATGAACTGGAGGATCTTCCTGACTTGACTGCCAAGAAGAATAGCAGTTATCACTGAATAAGTTCAGATGTAAATGGCAAATATCACTGGCCAAAAGTTTAGATATCTTTGAAGACTTCTTGATACTGTCCTTTGCCTGTTTAACCCAGCGATGAAATCCACTTATCTTCGCTACCGGTTCAGGAATGGGAGTGCGCAGGCCTCTTCTGTGCATGCGCAGAGAGTAAAAAAATGGGATGTAATGACGTCTTGGCGGGTGGGCAAAGCCTTCTGCTTCTGGCACTACCGGTTTGCGCAAGCCGGATAGATCCGGCTGGATTTCACTGCTGGTTTAACTCTTTGGTAGGGCCTAAACAGGATTTCTGTCACCTCAGTCCTTACTAGTTCAGTTATCTCTTCCCATTGCTTGATCTCTACTGAACATTGGCTTTCACTTCCTTTTTCTTTACCACGGCAGCTAAGCTACCCTTTTATATACCATTTCCTTCCTTCCTTGTTTCCCTGTTTTGTTGTTCTATTAGAAGGCAAGAGATAGAGGTATCCTCAGGATCTAATGCTTTCAGCATGACAAATGCAGCATTGTGTAATTGTGTGGCAGTTTACCCACTTCAGTGCATGCCTGTAATATCATGATACACCAATCAAAGGGACAAAGCTGGTATCATGGTGGTCTGACCCTGTTTTTTTATATGCCTCCTCTTGTGGATCTCTGTATTTGAAACTGTGTGTGTGTGTGTGTGTGTGTATGATAGTATATACAGTATATGCATGTGTGTACTTGCATGTTTCTGTGTTAATGAGTGGCTTGTGTGTGAAATTGGAATATGCAGGTAAAGAATTCAATTTAATTAAAGGGAATACTTTATTTTACAACCAATTAATTTTAAACAATACTATATTTTATTCTAATCCTGCCCTTTTGGCAAGTTATAACTGGTTTTAAGTGAAATCCATAAGTCTTTTAAGTTTACAGGATGGGAAGCTGGACGTTTTATAGGATTTTTAAAATGTGTATATACATGCATAGTTACTAATTTAATCAAATATTTCAGAAAAATATGGAACTTTTTAAACACAGTGTGCTAGTAAACAAGGCATGTCTGTTTTTTCCAGGTGCAATAGTGATAATCTTGATTTGTAAGAAGGAATGTTCATTTAGCTATTGTTGCGAATAGCCTTTATTTTCACCGACTTTTGAGTTAATACTGCCTTGACATTCAGTCACTGTCCTAGAAGCTGTGGTGTGTTTCTTCTCCGTTTGGTCCATTGTTGGGCTCTCAGGTTTTCATACTTATTTGATCAGCTCCAATCAAACAACGAATGAGGATGTAAGTTTCCCCTCCCTTGCTCTAATTTGTCTCCATCTAATGATTTCACGTATTCCATTTTCATTGTCAGCTTTTATCTATTTTTTTAAAGGTTACAAGGTTCACTCAAGTGTGATGTCCTATTTTTTGTCTATTTAATGCATATGACTACTTTCTGATAGCTTCTTGGCAAGAAACAAAGCATAATTGAGACACAGTTCTACAGTAAAATCACTGAACATGACTTTATCTTAATTAAATGGAGTTTAGGCTAGGAGACCACAATGACAGCACTAATATTTAGAGCAGCCTTCCACAATCTTTGTTTTCCCTGGAGGTACTCTTGAAATAATTTTCAGATCTCATGGAATTCCTGCAGAAAAAATATAAAAACTGTGAAAACTTCACAATACATTTAACTTATAACCTACACAATGCACATTTACAACAACAAAATAACATGGTAGGCTGGTAACTAAATTGTAGCATTTAAACATTTTCACTGCAAGCTGGTTTTTTTTTTCCTCAGTCATAATCTCGGACAGAATTCTAATTGGAAAAAAAGCTGTTTTAGAGAATGTGAGTAAGATGCTGGCCTGGCTAGAGAATATTTACCTTCTCCAAGCTTAAGATGGTCAGAAATGTCTTGGCAATATACTGAATAACTAAAAAACAATATAGTTGTCCGAAAACTATCTAATATAAGTTAGGATCTGTATGCCTGGTAAATGATAATTATGATCCCCATAATTATGTAAGAAACTTTACAAAAGATTTGAGAATTTAATGAAATACCCATTTTCCATACTTTTGAGTGGGTTAGGATTGATTTTTTTCAATCCAAGGTATTTTTTTTCTTAGAATAAATAACACAGTATAAACTGAAGAGCGCTATTAAAAATGAAGAATAATGCATCAGTATTCATTTCTTTATAGATCAAGGGATCTTGGTCAAATAAAAGAAGCAAAGAAAACTTCAATCCTTACAGCTATGGCAACATTTGTTCTAATTGTTGCTCAGCACTTTGTGGGCCCCTTTCTCCTAGGTAAGAGATTGACTGCAATTTTTCAGTATTCTTTTTCTTTTGTTGTACTTTTGTGTGTCCATTGAGTCAGGTATATGTAACTCCCAAGAGTTACATTGCTATAGATGTGATATGACCTTTGAATCCTCTAGTGGTATGTAATTTTATGGTGTGCAACTAATAAGACACTGGGAAAATTATAGTACACCAATCTAGGCACAACTGATTAATTTGCTACTGCAAAAACTGAATAAAGCTTTATGGAAAAATTAATCAGCTAGGGATGGGTTTTTTTGTCTTCAACAATAATTTTTTGATTCACTGTCTGGGTATGAATGATTACAATTTAAAAATGCCTAGCCATAGTTTTGAAAACACAATATTCCAAGCAGAAATAGTTAATTTGGACATCTTTTTTGTCCAAATTTGATTTGGACATCTATTTTCAAATGTATTTATCTTCAGTACATACTGTACCACTAGTTAGTCATACATAAAACTAAATAGATAACGGAACCCTTCTCTATTTAAACTATAGAGAAAGTTGGAATTAGTATTAATAACTTTGCAGGGACATGCAGCAGATGAATAGAATGTGTTTCTATTCTGTTGACTTAGAATGGTAACGTTATGAAAATTATGAGGGCAAACATTTTGGAAATTAAAAGTTTTTTACTTACACTATTTTTACCTAACTCATAAGGTGCTACAAGGTATCAGTAAGGCAATAATAATAGAGAGCAAATCTGCAAAAGGATGATGTGCTTAATTTTGTACCATCTATAGCAGTGATGGCTAACCTTTTTGCCA
>JANHZT010006321.1:32899-51929 GCA_032468215.1 Stegonotus admiraltiensis
CCCCCCGTTTCATGCAAAAAGTCTGTAAGAGGCTTCCGGTCAACCATAAATATAAATATTTTCTCAAATCAAGAAGGTTAACTTAGCCATCTCTCAAGTTCCATCATCTTCACCAGTCATTCCTTCATTGTGGGTAGTATTGAATCTTTCCACTTTTGAGCATATAATAGTCTCACTGCAGTTGTCACATATAAAAACAAAGTTCCACAACTATTTTCTAATTGCCTGTCCATTAGTCTCAAAAAACAGTCTCTTGTTTCAATTGTACTTTAACTTTTAAAATCTTCTGAATTAATACATATATTTGTCTCCATTTTTTTTTTACTTTTTTACACATTTACCAAACGTGATCAAACATCCTTTCATGTTGTTCTTATTTGCAGCAAAAATTTGAAACACCCTTATAAGATATTTTAGACAATTTCTTGGTGACAAATACAAAGTATGGCTAATGAATACCCCAGAATTTTTATATATAAAACTACTTTTCTGAACAATTAGTGAAAAAAATATATGTCAATTTTTACAGATTTATCGTGAAATCTTGAGAAAATGCCATATCGTTTTTATGTTTCTCTAATATATTGATCATTTCTGGCATGGTTCAGTTCCACTGATCTAAATAATGATTCAAGCATTCCAATTTCACCTTGTTAGGACAAAATATACAAGCAGATTACTCAAAGGACCTTAAACTCTGAATCATTTATAGATGTGCCATTGGCATTGTGTAGCATTTTGAGATATTCTCTGAGGGCCACAAAAGGAATGGTGATAGTCTATACCAGTGATGGCTAACCTTTTTGCCATTTCGTGCCAAAAGCGGGGGAAGCGCAGAGGGGTCACCCGCACGTGTGCCCACACCCATAATTTTATGTGTCCCACCCCCCACGCATGCACATGTGACACACCCGCGCTCCCCCTGGTTTTGGCACGTGATGGCATGGTGGGCCTGGTAGGCCCATTTTTCGCCTTTCCGAGGCCCCAGAGACTTTCTAGGAGCCTGGGGAGGGAGAAAACGGTCTTCCCCACCCCTCGGAGGCCCTCCGGAGGCTGGAAATGGCTCGTTTCCCAACTTCTTGTGGGCCCAGAAGGCCTGAAAATCAGCTGGCCAGCATGCACATGCACACCGGAGCTGAGCTCGCATGCCCGCAGATATGGCTCTGCGTGCCACCTGTGGCACGCGTGCCATAGGTTCGCCATCGTGGATCTATAGGAATTCATTGAAATATATAATTCATTGAAATATACAATACCAGAAGTGCCTAAACTTGTGCAACCAACTGCATTCTAAGAAGCTATTTTATTCTTCTGAATTCAAATTACTTCCATAAATTCTTCATGTTGTTATATTAAACTATTTGTCTTAAAGTTAGCTTCATTCTTATCTGATAAGAATTATTCGTAATACAACTTTGTATTTATTTTATAGTTTAATTGACCGAAGAGGATTTATCCAACCAGATACCCCTCAGCCAGCAGCTTCCTCAAATGGCATTACAATGTATGGGGCCACACAGTCTCAGAGTAATATGGTAGGAACCATCCCATAATGTTGATCAAGAACTCTAAATGTTTCTCTTTTCTACTTTTCTGAGAAAAAGTCAGATCACTAAACTGAATCCTTCTAGTACTTTACAATAAACGCCTTCTATGAATATATTGTAATAGGGTTTCTGTGTTGCCAAGATTTTAATAAGCATTAATGCAAAATGTTAAAAATACTATAAGAACACTAAGAAAAAATCATTAATCTAAATTGAGATTAACATGATGAGTAGAAAAGTCTCATATTGGAACCTTTGCCTATCTTAATGCTACTTTTTGATGCTTGGATGTTCAATAAGGCATTTATTGCTTTTTAAATTGTCTACATTAAATGCCACTGGCTGTTTTGCATAAATTCTTGCTACCTTGGATTTCCTATACAGCTCAGCATGTCACTATGAATATTTCAACAGAATATTTTGAATTTCTTGTGAACATTCTGAAAGCCACTATATTTAACTACTGCAATTTTTAACTTGTGTTTTTATAAAAAAGAATCCTAATTAGAATTGCATTCTAATAAGTATATAATTTAATATACTAATTCCATTTAGTATATTAAAATTGTGTCAAACTATTTGTATATTTTTATTCCTCCTATTTCTACACTTCAAAAGAAGAAAAAATCTGAATCCCAAACCTTTTAATTTTTTTAAAATTTAAGTGAAGTGCAGTAATAGTACACCTTTTTATAGCTATATGATTTTTTAAAATGTTTTATATAACATTAATATAAGGCTTTTTTCTTGATCAGTAATTTATCAGGTGGGTTCATTGATCATTTTTCATATCTGCCAGCAGTATCAATTTGTTATGTTTTAAATATCAAACATTTTATTGACTCTAGTATCAATAATATATTTTATAGTATTACTAAATGCATAACATAGTTTTATATATGCTTATTTAACACAAAGACTAATTGAATTTATAAGTAAGTGTATATAAGGGAAATAAAATATTTGCTTGCTATAAATGAACAGATTTACTTTAAAACACTTTATGCTTATTTTTTCTCTATTTTGGTTTTCCTGTCATAGTAGTGCTTGCATATTTCCATTTTTAGGCAGAAGTGTGTAGATCAAACGAAACTAAGAAAATGTTAATAAATTTGTTATTTAAAATTGACTTTAGTGTCATCTTATTTTAATATCCGTTATGCCAGATTTTTTTGCTATAATTTTACTTTTTTTTTGCCTTTATTGGATGTTGTAAAGAAATCTCACACTTATAACTATGGTTTCCATATGTAAACTGAAGAAAGAATTTGAAGTCACTCAGTAATCAACTTCTTGGTTTAGTCTTTTGATATGGTCATTTGGGGCTCTCTTCCCTCAATTGTACTATTATTTTTTCTGATCTACATTTTCTATACTCTAACCTGGTTTCAGTTTACTGATCAATATACTGTTCTTTGCTGTTCTTCTTTTGTATGCTTCTCCTTTCAGTACCAGCTACTGAAATCTCCTTTCAGTACCAGCTATCTCAAGAGTAGAGTATCAGATCAATTTAATATGGCTGTATTATCACTGAATAATTTCCTTAGCTTGCAATTTAACTTAATCAGTGTTAAAACTAGAGTTTTCTAAAGGAAATAGATAATCTGTAATGTAATCGTTTTTTTAATTTTTTCCCCACTCTCCAAAATAGAGATGAAATCAGCATTAAGAGTTTCTTTTGAATGAAGTCTCATAATATTGATCAATTATGGTTTTAGCTAATAAAATATATTTATTGCTGGGATAAATAAAAGAATTATATATTTTTGTAATGATACGGTAGTTGTAAATTCAGATAAAGGCTTGCAATGAAATCAGCATATGTTCTGATAATACTGCATGTGATTAAACTAAGAGTTATAGCCTTTTGATTTCATTTGAACAGTAGTTTCTGAGCTTTCTAGATATTTCTCATAAAGTCAATACTAACTAAACATTTTAAAGACTTCTAATTTTTTTAAAAAAATAGAAATAAATTCAAACCTGTATTAACCAAACATTCCAGCCAAGATTGTGCTTCTATGAAATTTAGGAGAAAAAGCAAAGTCAAAGATTTATGGTTAAAGAAAAATGATAGAAATATTTTAAAAGCAACACGACCTATTAACTTTTTTGTATTGGATAACATACGGCATATCGTGTGGATTTTTTTTAAAAAAATGCTTTAAGTGAGATATTCTTATTTTAAATACTATTTTAAAATCTCCACCTGAAAATCAGTTCTGAATTAAACACAAACTTATTAAAACTTATCTTTAAATGGTCATACATAGACATTTATATACGTTTGAATAAGTTGTGGTTTATACGATACAAAAATTATGGTTTCTCATTGTAGGCTTCCCAATGATAACTAATATTCAAGGGATGCTTTACTGTATGATCAGATAATTTTGGTATCATCAGATAACAGAACATTTTTCTTTCTTCAGTAAACATAAAAAATCAATTTTGATAGGAAGATAATATTCATAGCCCTATTAAAATATAGAATATGCTAGGGAATTATACAATAAAAGCCTAGCCTGGAAGAACTCTTTGTAAGTAATTGCTTCTTTTCTTTTATGCCTTTCAGCAAAGTTCTTAGTTCCCCATTTTATTAAGCCATGAATTATAACCTAACTGGCTCTCTTGGGACAATGTCAAAGGACCAATAAAGGTCAGGCGATACAGAAAACAAGTCTGTTTTCAGACTTTTGAGTGTAAGCCAGTTTGTTTTATTTGTTACTGTAGATTTAAGTTGGTATGTATGTTTGTTCAGTTAAACAGTTAAAATAGGGAATTTGATTTAAAATAAAAGTGATTTTATATCTGTCCTTAGCATCATGATGTTCGTCAATATGTATTGTAACATTGTACTGTTAATTTATAATTTTAATATTTGTAAATCCCGGAACAATATTCCAGAAAAATTCAATAGTCTAACATGTTCCAGTGATATGTGATGGTTTGGTGATGATGACCATTTCAAACTGTATATATGTTTAGGTTATTACTTCAGAGTTGGTCCTTTAAAACTAGTCTACTCTCCAAAAGATTTCAGGTCCTCTAAATTAGTTATCCATGCCACTTCACTCTCATTGTTCCCAGTATCTAAATCTGTTGAAACACTGCAAATTTGATAAGCCCTCATTGCTTTATTTTTCAAATTGATGAACGATGAAAATAAGTGATCTCCATAACAGCACTGTTAAGTATCCCCTTCCACCTGAAAAACTAACTTTGTCGCAATTAACCAGGCAACTAACTGATCTAGCATAGTTTTTAAATCAATATGAAGGTTAGACCTTGCTTACTGACTGCCTCATTGAGCAACCATTTGAAATTACAATGGCTGAAAAAAAACCCATTTTTATAACCAATCTTTTCATTTATGACTGTCACAGTATCCCATGATCACGATTGCCATTTGTATGTTTCACAACTGACTTCCCACAGGCAGCAGAGAGAACACAGAAGTGAAATCGTAAGTCACAGTTGTGTAATGTCTCACTCAATGACTGCAGAGATTTACTTAAAATGGAAATGAAGTTGGGAGTCTGTTGCAATGTTGCGGCTTTCTACTTAGCAACTGCATCACTTGGCAACAGATTTGGCGGTCCCAATTATGGTCAGTAAGCAAAGACTACCTGTAATCCTTTTTTGTGTCACAAATATATTTGTAAATTAGAAATATGAAATCCTTTTATTATAATTTGAACCATCTATATAATTATCATGTAAAATCTTTATAGTATAATTGGAAAAATTAGAACATCAAACCTGCATTAATATTACTTTAAATACCCATTGCTTCACTGCCTAAATGTTTAAAAATATTTGGGTTTTTATGGTTTTTTTCTCTCTCAATATTTCCATTACTTTAATA
Source organism: Stegonotus admiraltiensis (assembly GCA_032468215.1). Lineage (NCBI taxonomy): Eukaryota > Metazoa > Chordata > Lepidosauria > Squamata > Colubridae > Stegonotus > Stegonotus admiraltiensis. Next base: position 38,315 of record JANHZT010006321.1, read on the forward strand.
GGGGACTGAAGTTAGATTAACCAGGTGGTAATTGACAGGATCACCTTTTCCTTTTTGAAGGTTGGTAGTATATTTTGCTTTTATCCCCATCCTAGTACACTGCTAGTACTCCATCATTTCTTTAACTAGATCTTTTTATGCCATAAAATATGCCATGAGAATCCACTCACTCACCAAAAGTCATGTTTCCTAAACATTTTTTCATTAGTATTTGAGGCTGCAATCCACAGTCACTCAGTTGTTCTACAGTATTATGAAGGTTATTCTTGATTCAGCATTGTGGATTGTGCCATCTCTTCATAACTGATTCACCTCTTTTTATTATGTTCAAGAAAACATTTCAGATATTTTAGAAATATTTGTTACTGCTGTGTTTATATGTATTTTCTTTAAAAAATCCTGGAACTGGGATTATTTTAATACTACGGTATGTAGTCCTGGAAATGTCAGTACTTCATTTATCTGTCCTGTGATGTTTGTATTCTTCTTAAGCACTTTAATCTTACAGAGCTCTTTCATCATTTTCTGTTTCAAATTTGGGATAGTTCTGCAATTAAAGCTGAATACAGATTCAGTCCAGATCCTTATAATATGGATTTGTTGTTAATTGTAATTTCTGTGACATCATTCTATAGATACTCCAAAAAAAGAAAATATTTAAAAACATTAATATATAAATAAGGTAAAATACTTGCAGACTAAAAAAAATTAAAATGCTAGTGAGGGGAAAAAGAAAAAAAGTCCCACTGCAGGAAGCTTCCCTTTCAGCTGACAAAACATTACACATACACCAGAGGTGGTATTCAGCAGGTTCTGACCAGTACTGGAGAACCGGTAGCGGAAATTTTGAGTAGTTTGGAGAAACTACTAAATGCCACCTGTGACTGGCCTCACCCCTATCCTCTGCTTCCTGAGTCCCAGCTGATTGGGAGGAAATGGAGATTTTGCAGTAGCCTTCTCCTGGAGTGGAGAGGGAATGGAGATTTTACAGTATCCTTCCCCTGTCATGCCCACCAAGCCATGCCCACAGAACCGGTAATAAAAAATTTTGAATCCAACCACTGACATACACATACCCAAATGCTATGACATACCAGAAAGTATCCATTGCAGTTGGCCATCGATTGCATACCGTGTATCCCCGAAAATAAGACAGGGTCTTATTTTCTTTTGAGCCTCCAAATAAGGGCTTGGCCTTATTATTGGAGGGTCTTATTATTTTGGGGATGCAGCAGGTGGTGAGCGTGGAACTGCATGTCCTGTCGCTGCCGTCACTTCCCCTCCCTGTTCTTCATGCTGGCTGAGCGGCCCAACACATCCCATCCCACCCCAATGGTAACAGCTGCTTCCCTTCCCCGCCATCTCTTTAATGAGAGGGGTGGCAGGTGGGGCGGGGGAGAAGCGAGACACATGGAATAAGACGTGGCTCCCCTTGCCATCTCTTCCCCCCCCCTCGCTGGGCATGACAGGGCTCCTGCCCCTCGCTTAGCCACTAGCCCTCTTTAGGGATACAATTTGCAGGTGGCAGGTAGGGCGGGTGAGAAGCGGGATGCGCGTCTTACCTTTCCAGCTCAGTCGCATTCCTTGCCATTGTGTCCAGGGAAGCACGCTGTGAAAGAAAACCTTCTTGCGAGTTCAATCAAACTTCTCGAACTTGTGAGATGGTTTTCTTTTACAGCGTGTTTCCCTGGACACAACAGCGAGGAAAGCAACAAAGCTTGAAAGGTAAGATGCGCGTCTCACTGCCCAACACATCCCAGTGACAACAGCAGCCTGGCTGCTTCCCTTCCCCGCCGTCTCTTTTATCGAGAGGGGTGGCAGGTGGGATGGGGGAGAAGCAAGACGCGTGGAGCGAGATATGGCTCCCCTTGCCATCTCTTCTCCCCCCCCTTGCCGGGCATGGCAGGGCTCCTGCCCCTTGCTTAGCCAACCATCCCCTTTAGGGATGCAATTTGGGGGTGGCAGGTGGGGCAGGTGAGAAGCGGGACGCAGGTCTTACCTTTCAGGCTCCGTCACTTTCCTCGCTGTTGTGTTCAGGGAAGCACGCTATAAAAGAAAACCTTCTTGCGAGTTCAATCAAACTTCTCTAACTCACGATGTAACATATATCTTTAAAGCAGTTTACAGAATCAGCATATTGCCCCCAACCTGGTTTTAGAATGAGGAATACACAGACATTGTAAAAGGGGAGGTATGTTATTCTTCGGTAGCCAAAACCCAGAAGGAATAGCTTTTTTAAACAGATTTTATTAAAAGAAAAAAGCTTTTGCAAGCTACATTTGATGAAATTATCTGCAACTCATGAAAGTTTATGCCTTTTAATAAAATTATTAGTTCTGAAAAGGTGCTAGAAAATTAATTCTAATTCATGTTTATTAACAGTACTTGTGAAAATGATCTTTGGAACAGTAGTTGATTAGAGAGCCGTGAAGACCTGGCTTTTTGTCACACTCACCATCTTTAATCTTAATTTGTTTATTGATTTTATAGTAATTTTTTTGTTTGATTGTTGAGTCACTCAAGAGCCATTAAGTCGGGTGGCATATAATTTTAATAAATTTTACCTAAATAGTGTCTGCAATAATGATGCAACTATAAACAGATAAATGAAGGGTTTAGATTGTATCAACAGAAGTCTGATTGACAAGTTATGGAAAATAATTGTTCCATTTTAGTCTATTTTTGTCAGTTCCTATCTTAAGTACTATGGTACTGGAAAATATACTTTAAGGAGGATTCAGTATTCAAAGTTTGAAGAAAGACAATGATCAGGAAATTAAAAACAGCCTTTTGAAAAAGTGATTGAAAGAACTAGATATGTTTACTTGGAAAAAATGATGAGTCTGGGATGTATGATAGCATTTTAAAGATCATAATCATAAGTTTATTTGTTGAGCATATATAAGATAACAGATAAAAGTATAAACATAATTTGAATACATGGAAAAAGGAGTATTAGGACAGGGATGATATTACATAGAAGACGATCAAAGTTTGTTCTTTCTTCTTTCATAGGACAGGACATGAAAAAGTAGATTAAGTGACAGGAAGGCAGATACCAAGTTAAACTATTAGAAAAAAAAACATAAGAGTAGTTCAGTGGAAGAACCAGTTATCCAGAAAGGTGTTGGTCTCCGTTCAGTGAATATGTTAAGCAAATTCTAGACAGGCATCTATGTGGGATTTATTAATTTGAATTTCTGCCCTGTGCAGGAGATTGTACTTTGTGGCTTAAATGATTCTTTTCACCTCTGGTTTTATAATGTGCTTTTTACCCAAATGAAACTGCAGAGTTATTATGTTGCTGAACTCTTCTCGTTGCTAGAAAACTGATGGAAGCATAAATTTTGAATATGTACAGATTATCATGTATACAGAGAACTGCAGACTTTGTGTATTGAAAGCTCTTTAAATCTGCCCAGCTGTTGTTTGAAAGAGTCCGTAGCTTTAAATAAGGATGCAGAGCCAAAGTACAAGACCTACACAGAGTTATGTAAACATCAATGTACCATGGGGGGAAAGTTAGCATGTTTATAAATTATTTTATCTGCTTTTCATACTATATACTTTCACTACTCTGGAATTCAATATATTGTACATGCTGTCTTGGTCAGTTTAACAAGGAAGTGTAATTAATAACTCTTTTCTTTCTTTTTATGTCCCATTCCTCTTTTGTCCATACCCTTCCATCTCTGTATTTCTCATGCCTTGTATATTATTTTGATACCCTCCCATTCTTCAGTGTGATCAAGATCAGTGCATTCAGAGCACTAAATTCGTTTTGCAGGCTGCTGCCACCCCACTCCTCCAGAGCGAGCCCAGCCTAAGTAGTGAAGAGCTGCCTATACCAGGAAAAATTACTCTTGGTGCTCCCTGTGCTATGGTGACACTAGGACAACCAACGCCACCTTCTTCCATCCCAAATCTCACATCAGAAACAAGCTTGTCAGAAATGATGCCATTACAAGAGGACCCCGAAAATCATCTGTTTCTTACTCCTGAAGAAGCTCCACCCGGGATGTTACCCCTTGGACACAGCCGCACCATGCACAGCCTCAGCCTGGTTAGCCAGGATTCACTGCATGAAGACTCAGTGCGTGGCCTTGTTAAACTCAGCTCAGTCTAAACGATATAGAACATGACCACAATTAAACACAGCTTATTTAACTCCAAAAGCAATTAGCCTTTGGACTCTGACATATATGTCACTGAAAATTATTATGTAAAGAAACCTATTGAAAGGACAAATTATTTTTGTGCCGTGAAGTTAACCATTACATTTGTTTTATAGCCAATTTATTGGTGGCTTGGGTTTGATGGTTACATTGTTAAATAACCAATTTAGTTGAAATTTGTTTGGTGATTTATAATGTCCAGCAGTTTGGAATCCCGGTACTGCAAAGTTGGTTATTATAATGCTTAAAATATGAATGGATATAAGCGTCATATTCCATGTTTTATGAAGTTCCTTGTTGTAATATCTCCTTTGTAGCCAGAGATTACTGTGCTACTCATATTTGAAACAAGATTACCATTGGATGAATGCAAAATCAATAAGGGTTGCAATTGTGGATTTGCATGCCACATTACAGTGGGTATTACAGTAGTGTTGGTTTTTGAAAGACAGTGCTGCTTTACTATTTGTGAGTACCAAAGTGCTGTTCATTGTAAAAGACAGTACAACAAACAATATTAACTTTTTTCAATCAATCAATTATAAATAAATGAACTGGCAGTGCTCAGTTATGGAGGATTACCTGTTTTTGCATATCATTTACTTTTTAGTGTGAGATAACATACTGTGTTGTGCCATAACATAGATTTCTCTCCACCCATCCCCACCTGTGATCACACGAGATATATTCAGTAAGAGAGCATTCTCTGTATCTTTGAATATGTATACATTTCTCTCCATACAAAGCTGATGCAAAACAGCATATTACAATACAACAAATTACTTTTTTCCTAAGATTATATCATTAAGCAGCCAAAGGAACTTCCAAGACCCAATTATAGATTGTCTTGGGTATTTATACAGTTTTATATATAACCTAGTTAATAATGCTTTATGCCGATAATTGACCGGCTTGTTAAAAATTACTTGATGTTAGTGCGTTGGATTGAGAAAACTTCCATTTTCAAAAGGATTTTGATTCAGCAGAGGCTTCCATACAAAGATTGCCTCCCACATTATTTAAAAAAATGTTGACAAAGGAACTGTCTACAACAGCATGGGGGTGATGTGATGGTACTGGGCAAGCAAAAGAACTAGTGAAAAGGTGAGGGGGGGAGGCTTTCTCCCTCTTAATGATTTCAGGAGCCATCACTGCTCCCTGAGGGATTTCATTTATTTGTTTGAGGCTCATAGTTAAAATCATTGGAAGAATCTTTCACTAGAAAGATTGAAAGGACACTCATATTCTTAACTTTGTTTATAGAACAAGGGTCACTGGGAAGTCCCTCAACTGTTTGTAATCAATAACTATCATTCAGCCATCATTATTAACAAAAATGTTTCAATTTAAATTTGTGATTGATGCTTGATTCTAAGAAATTTCTTATGGCTTAAATAAAAGACATTCCCTCAGGGACAACAAACATAATAAGAACTTAAATGTTGCAAGCCATTGCATTTTGTCTTGGTTTTAAGATGCTAGGACCTGCAATACCCTTTTCTCAGGACTAAGTTTAGTGCAAAGTTATTTTTGTGGCTGTGTGTGTGTTTGTATATCCACATGCACGCTAAGCATAACTGCAGGCAAGTACACTTAAAAACCAGATTGTGAAGAAACAAATACATTGCACCTGAAAAAAACTGACAATATACCTTTAGAAGGAAAAAAGCACAATGTTTTAATTGGAATAAGGCCATCTTTATTATTATAGAAATGCCAGATGACTTAACAGGGAAGAAAAAAACCCTTACACTGTGTACAATTTTGTAATTTTTTTCTGAGTAGTGATAAGCGATTTTCCTTTTGTTTGCATGTATAGAAAATAATCTTAATAACCAGAGATGTCTTTTTCCCATTTTACAGAAAACTATTCATGGTGTGGAGTTATTTAACTGTGAACTATAAATGTTTACAGCTTTCATGTAAAGAGATACTGTCTGTTTTTCTGCCTGACCTCACAGGATTTATTTAAAATCCTGCATGTGTTAATTTAGCACATGCACATTCCAAAGAAAAAAAAACCTAGGTGAGTTGTATTCTCTTCATGTAGTAAAGTTGATTACTGCATGGGCAGGTGTTACCAGCAACAAATAGCTGTTAATTCCATATAATAACAGGGAGTGTCTGATTTGGAGAAGATTTAGTGAGTTGACACAAAGGAAGTCAGCTTCCTCAGAAAGCCCATGTAATTGTTTACCATTTCCATACAACAAACACCTCAAAGTTTGCAATCCCCAAACTGGCTTGGTGAGTTCATGATAGGTAGTATGGGATGATACATCATGAGAATTTCTAAACACAGCCTGGGTTATTGTTATTTTTATCCCAAGCATTATGAATTGGCTACATTTTTAGTAAGGAGAATCAAGACAGAAGAAATGACTTTTCCCTTATTACATTAAAATAGGATTTTAGCCATTCTTTAAAATCCATTTTTTAAAATAAAATCACCTAGTTATTGCCTAGGTAATAACTTGATGTAATTTATTTTTAAGAGACGTAGATATTGGTTAGAGCGTGTATCCATTTAATAAGCTTAGTATTTTACTACTTCAACTGACACCAGAAGATAAAGCATCCATTTCCTGTAGTGTAAAAAATCAACAATGTTAAATATTTTACCCTGCCATTATTGCTTCGCAGTTGTGAAGCTCACACAATGGAATAGAAGTATTTAAAAAATGTATTGGCTCACATGTCCATAGAAATGCTCATTTTATTTTACTAGCATTTTTTGAATATCTTTGCCATTAGGAAATTGCAGTGTCACACGTGGTACCAAACTCATTTGGGTTTTTTTGGTTTCTTTCAGTCTAGCAGGATACAAGGTTATCCTGTCGTTGTTCCTAAGCGCATCTCTCATTTAAAGCTTTCAAGTGCTGCACTGCAACATGGGATATCTTCCTTGGCTTACCTGATGTTTGAGGGAAGCTTATGTACAGAAAAGTACTGTGAATACCTATTTTAGAACAAATTATTTTTGTTTGCATTGATGTTTAGTATTTTTTGCTGTTTATACTGTTTCTGACTTTATGTTGAAGAATAAAAATACAGCCTTTTTAAGCATTGCCTTCTGTCTTATGATTTGTTTTGACATGCCTAAAAAAACCTACAGTACTACTTTTATTTTATCATGACATTTTAAATCACATACTGCTGCCTCATGATGACATCTGCTGGAGAATGCTGGAAGGAGTCTGTCTTTTAATTAAAGCTGTTTTATTAATGTATGTGATCATTCTATAAGACTTAATCCCAATACTAACATTTTCCAATATTATAGGAGACCAATAGTCAACTTTTCTACAAGCAAGACTCTTTATCTTTCATCAGTTATTTAATCTTCCAATAATTTAGCTAATTCCATCTGTTAATTTCATCTTTGAAAGATAATTGATCACAGAGCTCTTCACCAGCTCTTTAAAGTGTTGAAGCTAAAACCCTGGCTGATGGTGATACTTATGGTAACCCTGTGCCACTGGAAAAGTCTAGATTTTAGACAAAATTTGAATTTCTCTTCATGGTAATGTTTTACAATTACTGTTCACTAATTATCTTACAAAACAAATGATTCTTGTAAAAATTCTTATGAGCAATTTCTTCATTATTTGTTAGATTTTACCCCATCTTTCCTACAGGAACTCAAGGTTTCACCCCTCAAAAAGCAACACCACCTGAAGTCCATTCTTTGAAGGAGCTGGTTTAGAAAAGTGAACTATAAATAAACCTGATTAAATAGATTGGGCTAAGATGGCAGGGTTTCATTTCTTCCTTCTGTTCTGCAATTGACTTAACAACATTATGGTTTTTGGGATAATTTAAAGGAATGAAATGGATGCATTAAGCTCTGGAAAGCTTTTTGACTCTTAATCCCCACCAAAACAAAGAGTAAAACATTCATATGAGAATTGAAATGGGGTGCTGAAGCACCTCACTTAGTGAGTATACAGTAGATTGTCCAATCTGGGAGTGGTCCAAAATCATCTAATGTTCAATTTACTGAATGTTATGATATTTGGGAATCTGTCTATGTACTTTGTGCTTTTTCTTTCTCTTTTTGGATGTTGAGGTTTTTTCCTTTTAAAATGCTTAACAAAATGAAATAAAGTATTTATTGTATTTTAAAGAAAGTGTCTAATAATGTTAATAGGCTTGAATTATGGGATGTTTTGCACAATAACGAAAGTTGCAGAATACAGTAAGAGTATGATGGAAGTTCAGCGTGCATGAGAATTGAATGCGTGGCTAAAAGTTCAGCTGAGCAAGTACAAAACAAACATGTTTTCCTCTTGATTGTTTGAGTATATTTATGGATAAATGAATAATTATGTTGGTGCTGTTAGAGGTGTGATGGTTGGAGACATAAATGCATGTGTAATTTAGGTGCTAAATAATTGTAGATTGAATACAAAAGTGAGTAACTAGTACACATATGAATAAGTTGAGAGGAAGATGGAAAAAAATGAAGTTGGATAGCACTAAGTACTGTAAGATCCTTAAAAAAGAGGTGAGAAGTTTAAATAAGAAGAGCACAATGAAGCACTGAGTAGTACACTATACTGGAAATAAGAATAGTTTGCAAGAAACAAAAGGTAATGAGAGGTACAGCAAGTTACAGTGCTATACACTAGTTTTGGATTTATTTCTTGTGTCTTTTTTTTTTGTTATCACATCTTAGTACATGTATGGGCCTTGCATAATATTGTTTATCATGAAAGAGAATTGTATGATGGCTGTATGTTTATGTACTGTTTGTTTAGCATCCATAAAATCAAATAACAGTATATGCCACTTGATAAAAATTGCTGATCCTTGTTACAATTTCCCTTTGAATGGGAGCTCTTCTAGCTTACTTACCCCAATTGGTTGTAATTTACATTTTCCTGCACCTTTTCCAGATCTACTGTTTCCTTCCAAAGTACTTACTTCCAGATTGAATCAAGATAATTTTAAATTAATGTGACCAGGTATACAAGGGTGTTAAGCTTTACTTAAAGCGACTGCAGAGTCTTTGACAGTCTTACTTTGACAAGAGCTTGTTCAGTTCAAATAAGGTTCCCCCAAGATCTGGATGGCTCCCATTCTGCTATTATTAGAAGACCTGTGAAGACTTGGCTCTTCACCCAGACCTTTAGTGAGGGAGAATGAGACCGCTTGCTTCATTCCATCTGGTCTATTGCACTTGACGCCTTTTATCTTTATGTTTAATGTTTTATTGTCGTTATTGTAATTTGTCTGTTGTGTACCTCCCAGAGTCATTGAATTACAAGTTTAATAAATAATTATTACTACTGCTGGTAATCTGCCAAAGAGAGTTTAGAGTGGAAGCAATAGGAACAAGCATCTGTGCAAGCAGCAGGAAATTGGCAAGGCTTCTGCTTTCTTCCACAGAATAGAGACAATGTCTGATAAAAAAAAATCTGTTGGAACCATAGAGAGTGGCGTGCTGGTTGAAGAATGACATTCATTCATACTTGCCTGAATGAAGAGATGTAATAAGATCCCTTCTGAAATAATTTGAATGGCTCCTGTTCAGATATTTTGAAGCAATTGGGGCTTGATTCTGGCTCTTGTATAGCTTCTATCTAGAAGATATTGGCCTGCCTAATGTTATTTGAAATAAATCTTGCCATTTTATTTGAATTTATCTAAATCATTATCACTATTCTATAACAGCTTAAACATAACTACTACTTATTTCTATAAAGAAAACAGGAACAATAGTCGAAGTTTCAGATCCCACAAATATTGTACAAAATAATTTATAATTATCTCACATTTTTATTATAATTTCTGTTGTTTTGTTATCTAGGTTTCTGGGTTGTTAATGCTTTGTTAGCCACCCAGAATTAATTTATTAAGATAGTCAGCCATATACATTCAGATGGATAAAGAATTTCAAACTTAATTTATTGCTGGGGCTTTTATAAAGTGAAGTTTCAGAATGGTACACAAAGAACAACACCAATGACGGCAGCACTTACTAACCTTCAGTGTGTCAATTATTGTATTCAGGTTAGCACTCTTTTCCTTAGACAGCTGCTGACTTTGTTCTTGGTTGAGAGATCATGAAGAAATTAGTGCTATAACTTAGACTGTAGAGTTATCAGATGTTATCAATTTTTGGTTCATGTGTTAATTTTCATAGCCCCTCTGCTTTGCTAGTGGTCACATTGAAAAGATTATCTGAGCTAGGCATGTCTGCACAGTTAGCCAAAGACAAACACTAAAACTTCAAAAGGCTACTCCACAGTAGTAGGTTTCAATTTAGTTTGCTACAGGTTCACTCTCACATGCGTGACACTTCTGCGCATGTGCAGAAGCATCTGGGCAGGTGAGCGGAGCCTCCTGCCGCCGCTACCAGTTTGCCAGTCCGGGCTGAACTAGTAGCAACCCACCACTGCCACTACAACCTGATTAATGTAGAAGTTATATAATAGTATGACATTGTAACTGAATGCTACTTTCAGAGAAATGATTATTTGCCCAGTATCCTATATACATTTCTTCTGACTAAAGAAAGCATTGAATTAGTAGCCTCTAATGAAATATGAAGAATCTTAACCTCTAGTTAAAAAAAATGAAATAGCATGTTTCTGTTTTAAATAGGATGATGCCGTCCAGCAAATAAAAAAGTCAGGGGAATATTTGAGCATAACTTTTGTTTGCTAGGCACAAAAGCAAAGGCCAAGAGTACAGTAATATTGAAACCAAAGAATTGGGCCTGTATAATGACACAAATGTCATGTCAAAATAGAGATACATCGTTATTTTGGCAGCTGCAAAGCCAAGGGAATCGGGCAAGTAAAAGGAAATTTGAGAAATATTAATTCTAAATCAGTACTGTAAGGTATACAAGATATAGAAAGCTGCAGCTGGATGATTAAAGTTGCAAAAGCTTGTTTTATAATTGTGAGCCTAATTGCAGAAGTGTGGGTTGACATGAAATAAAATAGCATATAAAAATGCTTGCTATGAAATGGAACAGAAAGTGAGTTGCTTCCTCATATTTTCACAGTGCAGAGTATTAATAAGCCTTCTCCAAGTTGTATGAAGGCTGCTGTCCACCCTTCAAGGCAGGTTCTGTTTGTTTAAATTTGTAATAGTCTCAGATCTAAACCATCTGCTCTCAGTTTACCTGCATTAATCAATGGACAGTATAAGAAACATCAAATACGTGAAGTGAGCTCAGATTTGGATCCAATTAGAAAACAATGTGAAACTATCTGCTTTCTGAAATTGGATCTCTACTTAAATTTGTCTTCAAGGGAAATATAATTCTGCCATCTCCTAGTAATTAAATTTGGCAGCCATCTTAAAAATGAATGGAAATAAGCAGGTTTTACTTTAACATCTGTGATTGTTTGCATTGCCAAGAGCAATAGTACGTAGTATTCCCTTCTCCATTTTCCCCCCACAGGTACTACCGGAAGCTGGTTCAATACAGATGGTTACTGGCCCAAAGTCACCCAGTCAGTGTCCATGACTGAGGGAGAAACTGAATCTCTCTTGAGCAACCAACACCTTAACACTTGCACTGTACTGGAAAAATTCTGATACACCATGGGTATTGCAGAAAATAGTTTGTGCAACCAATAGCATTAATATTGGACCAAATACAACATTCACATTCCAGTTTTGATTTTTTTAACACTCATTCCTGATTATGATCTAGAAAGAACAAATTTATTTAAAAACTATAATATTGTCATTCAAAATAAGTGAATAGCAATTGAATCAATGCTATGGCATATGTGGGTTTCTGCCCTGCTGAGAACAATGCTTTCACGACACTCATTTATTTTCACTTTTGAATGTATGATGCCTCCCACCCATTTTTAATGTACCCAGCTAATTATATTTTAACCTGAAATGTGAAATGAACATCTCCCAGTTATTTCATCCCATCCTAAATAAAATATACAATTTGAGGAAGTTATTCAAGATTTGAAATGTCAGGAAAGACTCTTCAGTGTGATACAAAAATAGTTCTATAAAAATCTCCATACTGGAGCTGCTTAACTCAAAGAGACTTACTTTTGAAATAAATTGAGCAGCAAGGTATAATTAAATGCTGCCTGGGCAATAAACAGATTGTTCACCTCTTCCTAAAAAGGTCTTGAAATCTCCTATTCTACTGAAATTTGACTGATACTTATATGTTCTGCATAAGGAGGATAAATCTTTCTATGAAATTATTTGGGGGTCTGGGAAAGAAAAAAATTCATTCCTACCTCATTTCCAAGTGGGATTTATTTATTAACTTTCTATGCCACCAATTTCATTTCAACTCGTGGTGGCACATAACTCATATTGGGCAAATGATCTTATTCAATTTTCAGTGAATAGAAAGAAACCTGACTTGAATATGTATGTAAATATATATTTAATTATTGCTCAAAAAACCCACCATTTATAAGGTTCTTTATTTTATAAATGGTCATTTATAAACACTTTAATATTTTTACTATACTGTATTGATTTAAAACATCATTTCCACTGATCAACTGGGAAGATTGATTTTGCATCAGTTAAGGATGGCAGAGGTTTGGCATTCTACCTGATGTTCCTGCAACATAGGCAACTGATATACAAGAAATAAACTGAAATGTGTGGACCTTTCTAAAGAACCAGGTAGACTTTCATGACTAAGTGTCATGCTTCTAAATTGTTTAGAAACTGGCTCTTATTTTTAAAAAATCACCCTATTGATAATGAATTATCAGAGAACGTGAACAAAATTCAGGTACTGGAACAAGTCACTATGCAGTTGTGACTTCAACTTAAGTTTGGCAAGATTTGCTTAATTATTCATTAAATTCAATGGGGATGGAATCAGAGTTGGAAGAAGTCATTTATGACTTTGAATCTAAGCCATAAATTAGGAACCCAAATTAAAGCATCTCGGACCAATGGTTGCCTACCCTTGTTCCACTGTTGAACTGTTCTTACTATTACAGTCTGGGGTTTTTGTGTTTTTTTTGACAGTCAATCAGAATCTGCCCTCCTACAGAAGCATTATTCTGTCTCTTGGAACAAGAATCAACCTTACTTAATATTTTCAATGGGATATTCTACTACTTATTTGTGAAGTATTATACCCCTCCCCTCAGTTGGTCGTTTCTCCAGGGTAAACACATAACAGTGCTGCTACTTCAATCCTTCTGCAAAGGACTTACCTTCTAGCCCCTAATTCTATTGAACCTATTCCATTCCCCCCCCCCCCCCAATCCTTCTTAAATAATGTTGCCCAGAACTGAGGAATATGAGAATATGAGGCTGGGTGTTGAATCATTGCAGTGAAATTATTCCAGTATTTACATTGGTCTTATTTAGCAGCCACATCACATTGTTGGCTCATACCTTTTTCACGTATCATTACCATACCACAGTGGTAGGCAAAATTGGCTCTTTCACACCCTGTGGACTTCAACTCCCAG
>JANHZT010006322.1:41569-54988 GCA_032468215.1 Stegonotus admiraltiensis
TTCTCCCTCTCTCTCTCACACACACAGACACACACACGCTCTCTCTTTCTTTCACACACACACAACTGGTCTGAGCAATGGCTGCTGCGGGAGAAGGAAGAAAGTGCTCTGGGAGGGCAGGCAACTCGGCCTGGAAGTGGCGCGTCCCCCATCATGGGCTGGATGCAAGCAGCAGGATCTGAGGTGGAGGGGAAGGCAAGTGGGCAGCAGTCACCCAAAGGCCCAGCGGAAGCCGAGCATGCCAGGCCCAAAAGGCGAGCAAGCCTCGCTATGTTCCCCCGAGGCAGCTTTTTGGCCGAGCGCAGCAGGTCTCCCTTCCCCACCACCAGCGTTGGCCTTACATTACAACTGCCCGCCCTCCTGGGGCTGCCCATGCATATCCCAGCAGAGCAGCAGTCTCAGCTCCAGCAGCAGCGGTGGGAGAAGGAAGAAAGCGAGCATCCCCTCTCAACACCAGCACAATGGTCGCGTCTTCCCCAAGGGCTGCCAGGCCAGCGGGAAGCAACTCTGGATTCCCGCCATGCAACGGCTGGATTCCATGAGTGACAAGAAAATCTAATCAGTCCTTGGGTGGGATGGGGAGGGTTTCTCTTCCTTCCTCGTGAATTAAAAACCCACATTAGAGCTGCGGAGGAGGAGGAAGAAGAGGGGGGCTTGCTGTACAAAAGCCCCAAAGGCTGTGCAAAGTTGCAAACCTTGGGTGAGCTTGCAAAATGAACTCAATGAACCCTGCAAGGAGGAGGAGAAAGTTGCGGTCACCTTGCCTTCCTTCTTGCTTCTCTGACCCCTGTCCAGCCTCGAAGCTGGCAGAGGAGAAGAGGAGGAGGAGGAAGAGGAGGGCTGCTTGGTATGATGCCTGCATTCTCAGCCCCCCTTGCACATGTAGCATCTCGGCCTTGTAGGCATCGTGGCCTGCCCCGTGCAAGCCGCAGGTGTTACATCAGGGCGCTGGAGGTGAGTGTAGCCATGGAGCAGTTTTGCAGAGGAGGTAGAATAGCACAGCGGCAGCTGTCCATGCCCTGTTTCTTGCCAGCCAGACAGGAGAAAGGGTAGGGAGGAAGGAGGGGGCAGCTGGGTCTTCCTGGCCTTTGCTGGGCACTCGCCCCCTCCTGCTCCCCCTAATTGCTTCTGAAAGACATGAGAGGTGTTTTGGGCAAAGTTATTGTGGGGAGTTTTTGCAGCAGGAGAATAAAAAGGCTCTAACAGACCCGGATTGTCGCGGGGCTCCCCCTCCCCTTCTTTATTTGTCTGCCCCTGCCATGTCTGGTCCCTTTTTGTTAAGCCCACTCCTCTCTGGTGCTGCTGCCCCTCTCAGCCCCAGCGCAGCCACTGCATCTCCCCCAAGTGCGTGGGTGTTAGTGTTAGCTGGACATCGACCTCGGAAGGCAAGTGGGCATGGGGGACCACCAGGAAGGCAGGCAAGCATGGCAGGGCTGTGGGGAAGGGAGTAGGCTGCTAGCTCCCTTCCCCGCAGCCCTGCTCTGCTTGCCTGCTTTCCACGTGGCCTTCCGCTTGCCTGCCTTTGCAAGGCAAGGGATGCCGGGAAGACTGCATGAAAGGCAGGGAAGTATGGCAAGACTGTGGGCCATGGACCAGTTCAGGGACGTGGCCAGCCAGCGGTTGCTACTGGTTCAGCAAACCAGCCCCAATCTCCGCTACCAGTTTACCCGAACTGGTCCAAACCGGTAGCATTTCACCCTTGATTTGCTAGAACTTTTATATTAACCTCTAAAACCTTGACATTGTTATCTCATTCCTTCCCTGTGTTGGTCCAATTTCTTTAGCTTATATGTTGCTTTTATTTAGTGGGTGTTTGCTTAATGACAGTTTAAGTGACAGTCGTTAGGTAAGTTCTAGCCAGATTTCAGCCATGTCTGCCATTCAACCAAATCAAATCCTGAAATTAACCAAATCTCCGGCGTGTTTTTTTTTTTTTTGCAATTGAAAACTGGCAGTTGAAACAAATAAGAGGTTCTTGATGTCTGTGTACAGATCCCCTCTCCCGCCCCTACCTCCCCAGTTGCCTTTCTTTTTCTGATTCTCTTCCAGTTGTACAGTTGTATCCAGGCCTGAGTCTGAGAAATAAAACTTTATAGCCTGCAGCAGCTCATTTGAAATGCCAGCAGGACAGTGTCTTCTACCATCCTCCCTGCAGCAAGCATTTTGTAATTAAAACTTCCTTTAACATGGCCTGTGTGCCTCATTCTTTACATCTTGTAGAATAGCTCTTCTGCTGTGGTATCATTGTGACCATTTAACATTCCTAGTGCTGCACCTAAACACAAGTTGTTATAACTCGTCCATCTTTTCTCTTTCTCATTTTTGACTCTTGATTCTGGGCCAGGAGACAACAATTGTAACCTCTGTCTGGCAGAAACTCAATTACTTGAAGGCTTTTAATCATTGTCTCTATTGACTTTACGTTGCTTTAATTATAAAGGACTTGGTAATTGCAACTCTCGCAATTATTGTTGTAAATTGAATAGTCTTGAGGATAAAGGTAAAAACGGAAAAGAGCTAGTGTCTAACTAAAAAACTGAGGTAAGAAATGTCAGATTTAAAGCTCACTTTTCCCTTTCAGAAGCTTTTCTGTATAAATACTACATTTGCCAAGCGAGGATCCACCTTGTAGAGTTATTGTAAGGATTGAGATGGTGCTTTTGAACTGGTTTGGATGCTGTTCAGGTGCTAAGAACTTTAACTGCACATAGGGAAACTATAATGAATTGTGAGAGTGCTTCTTCTGTTCAGATAGCCACCTGGCTTACAGTGCCCCATTCCAGAATACTTTTATTTCATTTCCCCATGCACTAGAACGAACATTCAGTATTCTATAATGGTTGGGCAAGTCCCATCTCCTGCCTGGCAGGGTTTCTCCCCCCCCCCCACTTTAATATGTTTCATCTTGTTCTTAACATCTTCTTCTGCACGCTGTTTTCAGTGTTGGAGACACTGAATATAGAGGTTGCTATTAGATATCTGTCTTAAATTGATGGGGAATCCCTGCAATTGGAGATCCCTAATTATTCCAGCAAGAGGAGATGCAGAATTTGTTTACAAAATAATAAGGCTGCCATCCTACTTACTGGGAGTTAATGAGAACACGCCAGCTTTTATCTAAACAAGCATGCCTAGAATTTGGCTATGAAGTAATTTAAAAACTAAAAGGAGCGGTGAAGAGGCTTTTGATGAAGCTTGGTTACTTGTTTTGAAGAGTAATGGATGAAAATGTCTCTACATGTGCAGTTTTCTTTGTAGCCATTTCATCTGGAATTGGCATTGTTCATTTGTTTGCTTCTTACAAAGACTCAAAATTGATATGGCTGCCAAGAGTTGTATTGCACTTCTGTCTCATCCTTAAAAATCCTTTGTGTTGTGATCAATTGAACTGCATTTGCAGTACAAACAAAAAATAAATGTGCTTCTAAACCACAGTTCACTTTTCACAAAAATATGTAGCAGAAAAGCAAACATCACAAATATCCTAGACTTAAAAGTCACAGCATTCATTGTAAATGCAGTTATACATAATTCATCCTGGTCATTGAGTTCTTACAGAAAATATATGCTACAACAAATACCCATATTTGTTGTGTATTGTATACCTGATGGCACAGAGTCATTTTGATAAAAAGCAGTGGCTTTTAAATTTTACTTGTCTATTTTACTTTTTACTTAGCTCATTATGCTTTGAAAATAACCATTTTAACCTTTAACATTAACCTGTTTCAGTGCAATTAAATTAATATTATTAAAATCTGTTTAAGAATTCACTCTTCTTCATGAGACATCTTTATTTTTATTTGCTGCTTTTGCCAACCATTCTGAGGTCTTCTACATTTTAAATACGGATAATCCACATTTGTTACAAATTATATATTCAAGACAGATGTGTATAAGGAAGACCAACTGAAGTCTGTTTAAAAACCGCTCTGTTTTCCAACCAGTAGCCATTAGTCTGGCAGTATCAGACTTCATGATAAAGTTGGATCCAATTAATAGTAAAGTTTTTTTTTCTATTATGAGGTATAGCCAGACCTCAAAATGAGTTATAACCTTCAAAAGTGGAGTATCTACTTTGGTAAAGCCACTAAGAGCCTGATTAAATTGCTTTGGGAATTGGAGTTTCATGGTTCACTGGCCAGTGCTATTTTTATATTCACACAGATTCCTATGAAGTATAACTGTCAGTCTTTGATACCATATTATAATCCATATGACAGAGTACTTCATAAGTGTTAAAGTTACTCGGTCAGATGCAAATTAAATTAGAACAATGTTATTGGTACATTTGCAGATTACTGCCATGATAAATTCTTTTATTCTGTTTATATTTGTATTCTTAGGCGATCTTTTGCATTCTGGGCATCGTTCCACTCACACTATCAATGGTGCTTGGTCCCCCTGGTCTCCATGGTCTCAGTGTAGTCGTGACTGCAACAGAGGTATTCGGAACCGCAAACGAATTTGCAATAATCCTGAGCCAAAGTATGGGGGATTGCCTTGTCTGGGACCTCCCCTGGAATACCAAGAATGCAACATCCTTCCATGCCCAGGTAAGTGGCCATAGAAATGTTAAAATCGAAAAGCAAAGTGTTCAACTTTTAATGCCCTCTGCTTTATTTTATTGTGTATCCCAACAAGGAAGTAGTGGGAGACCAAGGGTGTTTACCTTTTATGTTAATGCCCTCTGCTTTATTTTATGCAATAGCTGCTGAATGGTTTTTTAAACACGCATTGTATAGAAGGAATAATTTAGTTTTATTTAATTATGCTTTAGTTTTATTTAATTATGCATGAGAGCAGAACAACTATACTGAATCAAATAGAGTTCATCTTATTCCAGCATTTTTTCCCCCTCATACTGGACAGCTAGATGCCAATAGGATGCTGCAAGCAAAAGATATTCCTTTCCCACCATTTCTCCATAGACATTTTATTTGGAAACATCCTATTCCCAACATGGAGACAATATTGAGTCCTCAAGACCAATAATGCTTGATAAACCTTTCTCTATTTATGTGTTAATTATAAACCATTCTAATCCCTCAATTTATCTAATTCCCACTTTTTTCTTTTGGAACATTTTTTTTTTAAAAACACATAAACATCTTTTCAGAACGAGCCATTGATCCGGTCATAAGTAAGTATAATTACTAATTCCTCTTTAACAAAAGCTTTTCCCAAATCCCAAATTTAATCTTTAAAAAAAAGCAAAAAAGAAAAAAAAGATTGTCTAACTGATATCATTTTACACAAATCAATTACCTTCTATTATTTCACCACAAATCTTAATTTAAATAACACAACTTAATATTCTCTAACATTGTTGCCATAAATTCTATCTAATAAGAGAAAAAATTCTTAAAACCCATTACACTAATCTTAAAGTCCTTCATTCAATATCATTTCAATTTCTTTTCCTTTTAATATGGATGGATATTATCTTAAAAGTATAAATCATCAAAATATTTACGCAGTCAAGCATAGTAATTTCATTAAAGTGTTAATTCCAGTATGGTCATCTTTATTTCTAAAAGTTTATCCCAGTATATAATCTTCATCTTAGTCATCCTCTTTTGGCTGTTAATCACAGCATAATCTTCTTAAATTTTACTGGTACACCCAATATAATCATCATTTTTACTGTCAATCCCAGCATAATTATTTTTATCTTTACTGTTATACCTAGCATAATCCTCTTATTTTGCTGTCAAACCCAGCATAATTGTCTTTATTTTTACTGTTATACCCAGTATAATCATCTATGTTTTGCTGTCTATCTCAGCATAATCACCTTAGTTTGCTGCTTATCCCAGCATAATCAGCCTCTTTTTTAAATTTTACCATCCATCTATACATTGCTTATTAATGGTCAATCACATTGCCATTATCATCTTTATAACAATTTGACATTGAGGCTTAGTTCTTACTCCAAACAATCCTTATGTAAATTAATAAAATTCTGTTAATTTATTATATTCCTCTAATATTCTATCTTTCTTCTTTATTTCATTTTTTATATATTGTATCAAATTCTTCTCATATTCATATTCATTTTTGTTCATCTATAGAAACCTCCTTTTATTATTACTGTCCATCTATACATTGCTTTATTTTTAATCACATTGTTTCTATCTTCTTTTTTCCAGCCGTGTGTATGTCATTCCTCATTTCCTTGCCTGTTAGCATATATTTCATTTCAATTTCAATGTTCGCAATTTAATTCTCCATATATCAATTTAGTTCTTTTTCTTACTTCTCTTTCAAGCAGATCACATCAATTTTCTTCTTTTATTCCTGTGGCATTTGACTTCTTTTGTTCCTGCGCTAATTAGTCCAATTGTAAAAGTTCTATCATACTTTCCTTTTTTCCCCCCTCACCAATCAAATTGCCTGCAGACAAAGAAAAAACAGCTCCACCGCCAAGAACCCACGGTTATTAACTGTAGCATTCACAATGTTCCAAAACAAGGAGCAAGTTACAATGTTTCTTTTTAAACCAAAAGGTGTCCCTCTGCAATCCACAATTTCCTTTAGTCATACAAATCACCATTTTGTTTCAGTTATGTAACAATCCAGCTTAAGTCACTCCTTTTATATTTTAAAGATAATAATTCTTCTTTATTTTATTTTCTTTAAAAATCCAATTCAAATTTAAAGTTATTCAATTTTGAATCAAGTCTCAATGTTTATTTTTCAATTTAGTCTATTCAAATATCAATTTTCAATCAGGTCTTTTTCTTTTCTTTTCAAAATTTCATCTTAAAATCTTCTATGCCTCATAGCACCTCAGCCGCTTTTTTAAGGCTAGGGGTCTTACAAATAAAAAAAGCCATTACTCCAAGCATTGTTTCGAGCCTGGGTTGGTTGTCACTCACCTGGCTTCCAAACGGCATCTTTCTTTTCCGTTTCCCTCCTGCACATCGCTTGCTCGGTTGTCCAAGCTTCCTGGCAGCCTCCATGGCTGCTGCCCCCCACCGCCGACTTGCAGAGAATTCCCTCCGACCTCCAAGGAACTTGCCTGTTCCTCTTGGTTGTCCGAGGCACCTCACTTCCATCCCTGTCCCTGCAGGACGGTTCTGGTCCAAAGACCCATTGGCGGCGGTTCAGCAGCTGGGGTTTTTGTGGGGCTCGTCAGAGCCCGCTATTTTACCAACTGTCTCGCCACAACATCAAACCGGAAGTCCTAAAGCAATCTTTCTTGTTCTAGTGGAAGATTAGAAAGCAGGAAAAAACATACTCCTAGACTGATAAAAGTGAGATACAAGCAGCATTTTCCTTTTAGAAAAGAAAAGGGGGAAGAATAATTTCTTATTGTTATAATCAGGATACTAAACGTAAGAAAAGGAACTTGGAAGATTGAAACAAAAGTCTGAATCATATATGGTTGGGAAATTGACATATTTATAGAATGCTGAAGAACTATAAAAATAGCTTATTGTTTAAATGAGGTATGAATTTAAATGAAGTCATAACAATATTTAGGTTTGTATATTGGGATGACAGTCTCCTCATGTCTTAATCCTACTGAACAAATATATGTCTTTGAGTACAGAATGGAATTTATATAATTTTTAATTGTGGTTTCAGCTAATATATACTAAATAAATACGCCTTTGCATATGTGTTATATTTGTTGATTAACATTATTGTGCAAAACTTTTAGATATTTTTGTGAAATATCTAAAGTTTGAGTACTAGAATATCCAGGGGCGCTTAACTGGAAAATACTGCTTATAGTCAAGTTATGATTTAGGGTACAAGTCTAGGAAATAATTTAAGTAAATGTATATGAGATAGGCAGCCTATAAATCTAGTACCTAAATACATAACAATATTTACTGATGTTTTGATCCAAAGTGTACAGTAATGAGCAGAACAAAGCAATGCAAACTTTCAAAATACGTTTGAGTACAATAAACATTTTGGACATGGATATGTAGTTATCAAGGGTTAAGCTTGATTCAAGGGAAATTCTACTTTGTCCTGCATAAAAATCTTGAATTATAGCCAACCTAGAATTTTTATAAATCTACATCTAATTTATATGTCTTTGGTGTACAGGATTGGTCATACAGAATGTGTATGCAGTTTGCTAATACATATGTCGTGGATGTACCAAATCACACTAAATGTGATATTTATGATGAAGCTATGGATGAGGTAATTCTTGTACATGGAACTGTGCAGGATTGTCAGTCTGGGGAGCCTTATTGGGCACCATACATTTTACCTAAAACCTGCCATCAGGTAAGAAATACTTTTATAGTTAGCCAATAATTATGTAATTTATAACAATCAGTAAGCTGAATCGGGGAGCAAACATCTGAAAGCATGAGAAAATAAAATTAAAGAATGGCTGGAATACTTTTTATATTTTGTTTTCATTTTTAAATTTCAGCACCTGGCCAGTGAAGTAAATCAATATGACAGTTTGCTGGTTAGGATTAAATATTTATTTGCAAAATGTATGGTCATCCAAAGAGTCAAATCAGCCCAATAATCATTATAATTAGATCTCACTGCATTGATTCTGTAGGAATGAATTCTTGTGATTTCCACAATAACCTATTAAGATATTCTTCCAGATACAAGGTACTGCAGCTGCAACAAAATTATTAATTGTACGAAGTGAAGAAAAAGGAAAGCGGAAGAGCACAGGAACTAATAGTATATGCCAGTATCACTCAAGAAAGAGATTTGGTGAGGAGGAACTTGAAATCCTTGGTATCAGAGAATTTAACTGAAATTATAGTTTTTTTTCTCTTACTTTCTATCTTTCCCAGCATTATAAACCCCTCAGGACAGCTGGGTCCTTTCATACTGTGGGAGGAAAGATTAAAAAAAAAGAACTATTAGCAAAGTGCATGGACTCAATTACTGAAGTGATAGGTGCACCACTGGAAGACCTGAAAGAATCATGTTGGGACAGAAAAAAATCTTACCTATGCGGTTACTAAGAGCTGACACTGACTCGATGGCACATAATAAATCAATTATATATTTGTAATTCAAGTACAGCTTGTCTATAATCTCTGTTGTGATTTATTAAAAATCAAACTCTCTGAGGTTACTTTTATTATTGAAGAACTGAAAAGTCTAATCATCTCACATAATTTAAAAAGTGATTCAGTGTTTTTGATTTTTTTCCCCTGAGAAAGAATGAAGCAAGGTATTATATTTACCACTATTTGTCTCCTGAGAGTGAAATTATAAGTTTATTCATAGCAAAATTATGGCAAAATTATTTTATGGACATAGTATGTGCTTAGATTATAAGTATTAATGCCTGTGTTAAAGTTATTGTGTTTATTAGACTTTATTCCCAAGCAAATGTACATTTAATTATAGCCTTAACTAAGATTCATAGGAAAAAAGTTATTATTTTAATAAAGAATATGCTTTAAACCTTTATTAATTATTTGTAAGGCGCACATTTTCAGCTGTGGTTGATGGGAAGTACGGTAATTATTTGAAAAATATTTTAAAAATAGGTGAAATAATTTCACCTAAAATTCAAATAAATCATTAAACTAATTACTAATATATTAAAAATTAGTTTATGCTTAAAGTTAGTTTAATTTATAGTTATTTGAATTGTACTTTTGGCTTCCAAACACATGAAAGAATCTGTGACATAGGTTAGCTTTTTTTCCCTTTTTTTTGGTGGTACCTTTGAGCCAATCTGGACTCCTAGCAACTTCCTGAACAAGTCCATGAAAACTTCTTGGCAAGTTTTTGGAAGTAGTTTGTCCTTGCATTCTTCCTAGGGCTGAGAGAGATTGACTGGTCCAAGGTCACCCAGTTAGCTTCATGTCTAAAGTGGGAGTAGAACTCATACTCCCAGTTTCTAGCCTGGTGTCTTAATCACTACACCGAATTGGCTTTCTGAGACAAATTTAACCAATGCATTATTAAGCTATCCAAAAACAAAACGATCAGAACAACAATATGTATTTTTGTAGCTTATAAACATAAAAGTAGGAGTTTTACTTACTTTTAAAGGGACAGCATATATAAATCTCTGTTTAGTTTTTTTAAATTATTTTGGAAATGTAAAGAGATAACTGAAGAGGATGAATATTGAGAAATTTTGTGTTTTAATATTTTATAAATCTGCTTATCTGTTGGAAATTTTAAAATAAATTCAGTTGGCTTTGAAATGTTTTTGTCTTCTCTTCAATATATAGGAACCTTGGAACACATTTTTGCTTCAGAACATAGCAGCCAAGGCACATTAATAGACAATAAAGTAAGTATGCTTATTGCATTTATTCAGAAATATGTATGCATAAGGATTCCTAGGTCATCATGTCAGCCTGCTTTGAGTGATAGGTGAAGACTGAAGAGTGTCTATACTAGCTACAAAATTAAAAGAAAACTTGCTTGTTTCATCTTCCCAGCATGATTTGGGAGACCTCCTAATCCAACCATAAGAGCCTTTCTAGGACTACATATTCTCTAAAAAAATTAATATTTCATCACAGTTCCTCCCACTGCTTCCTTCCACCTTTTTAATTATCTTGCCTGAAGAAAAGATCTTGGAAACTTTTGTAGTTCAACTTCAAACATGTATAATTATTTTGGAGAATTAAATTTTCAAGTGATGTAAACAAAATTCTGGTAGAGTTTAAAATTAAATGTTCTTAACTCTTCAGAACTATGTAGTCAATAAATTACACATGAATTGCAAACATGGTAAATAACTTCTTCGTCATTAGGCCAGTGATGGCTAACCTTTTTGCCGTCGTGTGCCAAAAGCAGGGGGGAGCGCAGGGAGGTCGCCCACGTGTGTGCCCACACCCATAATTCAATGTGCCCCGCCCCTACGCATGTGCCCCCCTGCTTTTAGCACGTGATGACATGGTGGGCCTGGTAGGCCCGTGTTTCACTGTCCCCAGGCTCCAGAGGCTTTCTAGGAGCCTGGGGAGGGTGAAAATGGCCTTCTCCACCTCCCCGGAAGCCTTTGGGAGGTCGGAAACAGCCCATTTCCCAACTTCCGGTGGGATCAGAAGGCCCAAAAGGTTTGCCATTACGGCACTAGGCTATCATTTAGGGAAGGTAAATAAAAATTAGATTCCCAGCTGCAACTTCTTTTTTTATAGCTCTAGTTAAAATAAATACTGTAAAAACGAACATTTGAGTATATTATTTCACTTTGCTGTAGTTCAGTCTGTTGAAATACAGTTTCTGGTTCAGTGCAGAAAACACTCCAAAAATACCTTGTTTTATAAATACGTTAACTGTGCACATGACAAAGAGTGCAGCTCTTTAAGCTAGAATGAGGCCTCCAGTACTGGACAAATTATTTCTCTTGCTTCCTTGGACACGTTTGATCTATTCTTTAATAAAGAATGTTTTTAGCTGACCTTTCTGCTGTGGAATTTTCTTTGTCTCTTTAATTCCTTCTCCATAATCATTCAGTCATTTACTTCTATTTAGCTGGTCACCCATCTTGCAAGAGGGACTCTGGGTGGTAAAAATTTAAAACTTCATTACAAACTGTTCTATTAACTAAAACAAAACAAAAACAAAAACACATTAGCATAAAAAGACAACCAACAATAGCCAATCAGCAGACACATCTTGGGCTGCTGATTCCCCTGCCCAGGAAAATAGCAGGTTTTAAGAGCTTTCTTAAAGTGCGGCAGGGTCAGGGCAAACCTGATCTCGGATACTACGGCGCTCCAAAGGGCATGTGCTGCGACAGACAAGGCAGATGCAATGCCTGTTAATGAGTGCCTTCTTTGTACTCTGCAATTACTACCTTTGGTCAATACTTTTCATTTTCATACATTTTGTGCATTCTTCCAATAAACTACATTTCCTCTCATTCTAAACTCAGCTGACTGACCCTGTTGATAACTGTTAACATTTTTTTAGATATACCTCTGAAGAAAAAACAGGACTTGCTAATGTCCTGTTTTACAGTTCATGTTTTATAGTATTTGTTTTCTCATCTATTATAATGTAAGCTAGTAACTCTAATACATTTTTCCACATCACACCAGCTCTAATAATCTTAATGTCAGTTCATGCTTCCTTCAATGTTAAATTTGGCACAATCTTCTTTGAACTCTTCCTTTCTGAACATCTTTCTTCTTCCTGTTAATCCCCTCTAAAAATTTCACTATCAGATCTGTTTTTTGATCTGTCCATTGTCTTTGATAGATAATTCTTCTCATTTGTAAACTACCAAAGTTTTGTCACCAAAACTTTTTTAAAAACTATTTTAGCATTTTCAGGTAGTGAAATTCTGCTTTTCTTCTCTGTTTTTGGCCCATCTCTTTGCCTCTACTTTGCTTCTGGGCTTTCAGTACTATTTATATTCCAATAGTGGCCAGTCTTCATCACTTGCACAGAACAAGGAGAAATATATCATTTCTCTTCATTTATTCAGTGTCCAATTATTGCGATTTTCAGTGTTATATTACAAATTGCAATATTTTCTGTTTTATCCTTATGCTTCTTAGGAAAGCAGCTTATAGATTATTTAAGTCTTTATTGGCCAAGTGTGATTGAACACACAAGGAATTTGTTTTTGGTGCATACAGTATACTCTTAGTGTACATAAAGAAAAAATAAAATATATTCATCAAGAATCATAAGATACAACACTTAGTGATAGTCATAGATACTAATAAGCAATCAAATCAAACTAGAAACCAATAAAAACAATAAAACAATAAAATAAAAACAATAAAAACAATATTTGTTTATTTATTTATTTTATTAAATTTTTATACCGTCCTACTCCCGAAGGACTCAGGGCGGTGAACAGCCAAAAGTAAAACAAAATATATAAAAGTTAAAAAAGATTTTAAAACAAATTAAACAAATTTTGCCCCTCAAGATATTAAAACACCCCATTAAAAATCATACAATACCACCCCTAAAAGGGGTTAAGCCAGCCCGGCTTGATGAAATAAAAAAGTTTTGAGGGCACAGCGAAAAGTACGGAGATCTGGGATCCGTTGTATCTCTGGGGGGAGGTCATTCCAAAGGGCAGGTGCCACCACAGAGAAGGCTCTCCCCCTGGGGGCCACCAGCCAACATTGTTTGGCCGATGGCACCTTGAGGAGTCCCTCTCTGTGGGAGCGTACTGGCCGGTGGGAGGCTATCGGTGGCAGAAGGTGGTCCCGTAAATATAAGTTGTAAAGGTACAAGCAACATGGATATAGCCATAAATGGGAAGAGATAAGTACTAGTAAGGATGAGAAGAAGAATAGTAATACAATCTTAGTAGTTAATTTGACAGTCTTGTGGGAATTAGTTGTTTAGCAGAGTGATGGCATTAGGGGAAAAACTGTCCTTGTGTCTTGTGCAGAGCCCTATAGCTTCATTTTGAGGGTAGAAGTTGAAGCAATTTATGTCCAGGATGTGAGGGGTCTGTAGATATTTTCACAGCCCTCTTTT
>JANHZT010006322.1:58163-87978 GCA_032468215.1 Stegonotus admiraltiensis
CACCTCATCTGTTCCGCCTCCCTGCGGCGAGGTGTAGCAGTTAGAAAGTCAAGCCAGAGAATGATCAGACCATGACAAGGGTTCAATTTCTATACCCCCTAAATCAAGGCCATTCAACCACTGTTTTGAACCAATGGCACCATATTTTGTCTAAGGATGCATTTACTACTGCCCTAACCCAGCCTCCTATCTCCTTCCTGGTGGCTTTCACCATGAAACTGGGTGGGACATAAAATATGGCTATTTTTACATTCTGATTTCATATTCACATAGTAACTCTGTTCTGGAAGGAAAACGCATTGATTTCTGCTGCACTCCCACCCCCCCAAGTCTGGTTTATAGCCGTGTTCCTTAAATATTGTGCTTCTCCTGATTTTGTAACATAGCTGTCAAGGTCTTTTGGTATTGACTCTGGATGCTACTCTGCATTGTCAATTTCACCACCCTTCACGTATGTCTAACACAGCTCCTTTTTTCAGAGTTAACAGATGATTGTCATCCTTTATGATGTCTTTCTCAATGAGGGGAAAAGTTATTTTACAACTAGAGGACAGAAATGTTAGTCTTTTAAGGTGTCTGATTTTCATTATTCCTCCTAATACCACTGAAACAACTGACTTGGACCCATTTCATCTTTTGATTTTTCAAGCATGTGACAGATTTTAGCAACATCGTTTTTGTGATTCAAGACTAATTAGATGTACCTTTTCTAATAGTCTATAAATATCCTAATATTTGGTACCAGGGCTCTCTTAAGGCTATCTAGTTTCTATGCAGTATTTCTCAAAATGGGCAGTGACAACTATTGGGATTGCTTATAAGACAACCAATTAGGGTTGCACACTATGCAGCTCAGGGTTATTCCACAAGCCTGTAATCTTGGTGAAATATCTTATTAAACTGAGTGTTAAGGTTTTATCCTTAACACTCATCCTCAATACTGCCAGGTAAGATACCTGGTAATAAATCTGTAATGTTCATATCCCCCTCCCTGAATTTATATTCCCTCCTCCTTTTTTCTTTTTTATGGAGAATAGGTTCAGACCAGTGGTGGGTTTCAAATTTTTTTACTACCGGTTCTGTGGGTGTGGCTTGGTGGGTGTGGCAGGGGAAGGGTACTGTAAAATCTCCATTCCCAATCCAGGGGAAGGTTACTACAAAATCCCCATTTCCTCCTGATCAGCTGGGACTGGGGAGGCAGAGAATAGATGGGGTGGGGCCAATCAGAATTTTTACTACTGGTTCTCCAAACTACTCAAAATTTCTGCTACCAGTTCTCCAGAACTGGTCAGAACCTCCTGAAACCCACCTCTGGTTCAGACTCTTCTGCAGTCTTTGGAACAAAGAAATGGTCCAAAACTCTTAACTCTGAAACATTCCTCAAACTTTTTGTTCATTTGCAGAAATCAAGGTATAGAAATCCACTAATAATCACTTGGAAACCATCATTATAGGCAAATTAACTTATTTGTACAGACATTTCATGCTATCCATAAATCATTCTGAAATATATAAATAATTGCTAGGCATTAAGACTTAACTTCAATTAGATATCTTGATTTCTGGGAACTTGCAGTTGTATTATTTATTAATAAAATATATTTTATTATTTAAAATGCATGATAGCAGAGTTCTGATATTTGAAGGGCTGCCACAAAGAAGAGGAAATCAACCTCTAAAACACCAGGAGGCAGAACAAGAAGCAATGGATGGAAACTAATGAAGGAGCAAACCAACCTAGAGCTAAGGAGAAATTTCCAGACAGTGAGAACAATTAACCACTGAAATGGGTTGCCTTCAGAAGTTGTGGGTGCTCCATCACTGCAGGTTTTAAAGAAGAGATTGGACAGCCATTTGTCCAGAATGGTATAGGGTCTCCTGCTTATGCAGGGAGTTGGACTTCCAACACTGCTATTCTGTTCTTAAATTTGTTTGCCACTGCTTGCTTCAAAGCGACTCTTTGGGCGGATTACAACATTGAATGCAAGATAAAGGTATGCTACATTTAGTAGGCAAATTATACGTACCTTGTACATGTGTGATATAGTATGTGAATTTAAGGCATCAGACCTTGAACAACTAATGATGGGACCTAATTTCTATTTGGAACTGGAGGCATCAGGACTTTGTGGGCTATGGATGAGACAGTTGGAAAAGCATCTTGTAATCATGTTCATATTATGCTTAAAAGCCCATGTGGAAGTGTACAGTCCTTAGGTTGAGCTGAAAATTATCTTTACCAAATCTGAAGAACCAGCACCATGTACGTATAAATGTCATTGTGAGAATAAGTGTTTTTAAGGATAGAAAGAAAAGAAATACAGTGAACGCTGTTGATATAAATTACCTTTTAGTTGAATTTCTCTTTTTGACTCCACCCATTAATTTATTTCATTATTTCTTACCCTCTTTGTGTAGGTCACATGATTATGCATATTCTAACATCAAAATGATGGCCATATACATATGTAGAAGTAATGAGAAAATAAAAGTACCAGTATACATTTGTTTTTATTTCTGTATGCAATGTAATATTAGGCACATAGCTTGGGACACTTTCTAAAATAAATCATTGGCCATTGTTTAGAGTATCCTTTTGGCTTTTAAATACTGGTCAGGAAAACATATGATGTAAAAATACATGAATAACTTCTTTTGAAAGAAAAGTGGATTTTGCACCTAAAAGTGCAAGAGATGTTCTTTAACCCTTCCACCAAAGAATGTGGCAATATACATTATATTGCTTCTGTTTGAAAAGGCGGCTGGAATTTTATGACATAGAAAATTATAAATTACAATTAGTTTCCATAATCACTATATATATATACACAACCCAGTTATGAAAAAAACTGGTTTAAAACTTACAAATGAAATCTTCACACAGATCAAAACAGTGAAAATATAACAATTAACATGCTCAAGTGCCCAATTTGGATATTTAAAGACATTATATCTTTAAAACACGAACTTTAATTACAAGAGCAGCATGGGCATTTGTTATATTTATTTGATTTGTCAAAAGGATTACAGTGTTTTAAATATGAAGATTGTTTCAAAATGGGTAATTTTGTAATGCTCTAAATTAAAGTACATCTTGGTGAATGGGTTAAAAAAAGGTGAGTCTTGTAAAAATACACAAGCCATGTGCACTTCAAAATATTCTAGTGTTTCACCTGTAAGGTATTGTTTCAAGCAAACAAGACTTAACAGAACATATGGCTTTACAGTAACATCAATCTGTCAACTAAGCTGTAGTAATAAATACTTAAAATCTCTACCGATAGACTTACATTTTGATCTGGTTTAAACAATACAGAAAACAATTACCAGTTGAAAGCTTGCTTGTATGTCAAACACCAAAATTCTTTTTAAATCATTTTTTTAAATCTAAAGCAACCAAACATTTAAAGGGCATTGCATTTGAACAATTTCTTTGCCAAAATGAAAGAAAGATAGACTTAAAAATGTTTTGGGTGAAAAATTATGAAAATTGCTACATACTTTGGTCACTAATTGTCAAATAGTATGCCTCAAATACATTAGATTTGTGTATTCACTTTTTTTATATAAAACTATTCTTACAGCCATTTTTAACTATAGTATCATTACTAATGTTACTTGGGTGGCAAGTTCTTATTTCACAATCACCCATCATTTAGAACAATACAATATAAACATACGCAAAAATTTCTTGGTATTCTTCAATGTGCAATTTTTACACTTATGAATTTCTGTACAATGTCTCAAAATCTAGAATATAAATGTTGCTGGTCCTGATCACTTGTGAAATTAAATGCAGCAGTGACTGGCTCCAATAGATGAAATCCTAGATGAGTTCTAGATGAAATCCTCAAGAATCATATCCTTGAAATCAGTTCATATTCTTCAGTTATCATCAGTCAATATCACATATCATACAGGGCCATTAACAGACGCCTCTGCTAGAATGGTTTGTTGATCAGTCCTAAGGAAATCAAAGAAGTATCATATTGTTAGAAGAGAACACAATGGTTCTGAACACTGAAAAACAAAGTTAATCAAATTGCTTTTAGATTTTTTTAAAAAAATGGAATAGACCTTATAGCACTGATATACTTGCAAAGTAAATTAAAGAATTTAGCATTACAATGATGATTTGCCTTGTGAATTTTCCCTGACTTCGCAGGAAGTGACCTAGGACACATTGGAGATCACTACATGAAGCTTAGGCTTCAAATTTAGCCCCATAGATTATCTTTCCCATAGGATATCAGAATTTTTATTTGATCCAATTTTGGCTGCAGCACTGAGATTTCAGAAGTTGGTTGCTGCCAATCCTCTTTAAAAATAAAAAGTTGGAAAACAAGAACAAATTGGGAAAAATTTTCCTCAAGAAAGAGCTTTTGGCTGCATATAATTCTAAAAGCCGTATATTTCATGCAATATTAAATGCCTATATTTTAGCAATGACCTCACTGCATTTATATTGGGGATGCAGTAAAATTAATAATTTATTTAAATATATTGTTTTATTTTAATAAGGGGCAATTAGATATATTAAGCTGGAGATGTTAATCAGATGTTTATATTCTTTTGAAGTTTATCTGTATCACATAAGAGTTGACTTCTCAAGGAAAATGTACTTCCAGTCAAAAGACTTGGTGTTCAGTATTAGACAAATATATAGCTCCAACTATTGCAAATTAATTAATATTGATCAGCTACAGGTGACAGTAATGAACAATTAGCTTCAATTTATTGATAATTGTGTGTCTGTAAATATTAAAAATTATCTTCTTGGGCCCATTTCTGCAAGTTGGATGGTTGATTAACAATCAGACTGGATCCCCAATTCTACCACTGTTGGAATGAGATGAGATCAAGAGACTGTTTTTTAGGTTCAAGTTTTCTTTTGTCAGAATATGAATCACACATTTAAATTTTGATCTGCTGGAATGCAACCAACTTGAATGGAGCACTTCTTTTCCAGGTATATATACCCCTAACTCAACAATATTGGGGAGCTAGATATTTTTCTTTCAGATCATAAAGCCAGTTACTAATTCTAACAATAAATTCACCAAATATATAAAAGGATAGTAACTATTAAAGAAATCCTAATATCAATATGGAAAAGGTTAACATTTACAACCTCTGCACGCCTTTATATATCTGAAGAAGAGCAAGCCCTTTTCTAAAGCACTAGCAATTTACAAAAAAAAAATTCAACAACAGAAACGATAATTAATTATGGGGATGAGAAAGCTATATAGTAAACAAGTATTTTTCAATATGTTACTAAGTACAACCAATATTTAAAGCATGTTGCATTTATAATTACTAGAAAAAACAAAGTGAACATACTCACAGATTATCACTGAAACCTATGCTTTTAGCTTATTATATAGGAATGGAGAAGAAAAAGCTTTGTCTGATCTGTGCCTTTCCTATTCTTCCCAGAAGACATTAGCTAAACTGCTCTCCCATCTCCAAGATACATACTTAACATCAGAGTACAAAATGAGTTTATCAGCAGCAAACTTACAACTGCCAGAGAAGCCTCTTTTATTATGTCCTAGAATCAAGAGGCTGCAAGCTGTTATCACTTTGGCCAGAAAGTCTATGAAGGCTAATTCAGAGTTCTACTCCTGTAAGGAGACAATGCTCTCCAATACGCTCAGAAGTGTCTGTGCAGCTTTCAGTCATATATGGACAAGCACATAGATAACAAGAAGGTAAAACATTGCAATGTTCAGTGTGCTAGACCCCTATAGCAGCAGTCCCCAACCCTTCTGGCACCAGGGACCAGTTTCGTAAGAACTGTCTTCCATGGACCGTGTGTGTGCGTTGGTTTTGTTCCTGTGCATGTGCAGATGAAGCTTTTGTCAGGGTTCCAAGTAACACCCACAACGAAAGAAGACTCCGAGGCTAAAAGTTCCTCAAAGTTCCATTTTATTAGAGATGTCATATTGGCACATCTGAGAAAACCCGCATCTGAAAGCTTCCAGGTTCCGCCCCGCCCCAAAAAGAAAGTACCCAGCATCCACATGTCCATCACATGATCCAATCAATGCACCATCCAAATTGGAGATGCCTCCCAGTCACTCCACTCCAGGTGCAGGGCAGCTTGACTCTCAGAGAAAAGAATGTTATTATGGCTATATATCTCCCCAACTCAACACAATCCCCCCTCCCAGTTTCCCACAGCACTAAATGTGGCAGCCCTGAAGATCCAAAGTAAAAGATGGCTTCCAGGACTGACAGCTTTACTCATTCACCTGTCACTTGCATGGCCCAGTTCCTAACAGGCCACAAACTGCTACCAGTCCACAGCCCAGGGGGTTGGGAACCCCTGTCCTATAGGATGTAGACTATCTTATAATTCCAGGAGTCTCCAATATAGTTGAGAGCAGGTTGCCATACATAACCATATTTTCATTTACCTGTATGGTTCTCCATAAAATATCTGTCCCTGGAAGGAAGAGCTGGATCCACCTCATGACTGCATGCACCCATATTTTCTTTTTTTCCTCACCACTTTTTTTTCAAAAGTTTATAAGTGTGAAAGC
This sequence comes from Stegonotus admiraltiensis, assembly GCA_032468215.1. Lineage (NCBI taxonomy): Eukaryota > Metazoa > Chordata > Lepidosauria > Squamata > Colubridae > Stegonotus > Stegonotus admiraltiensis. The sequence continues at coordinate 64,712 of JANHZT010006322.1, forward strand.
ACAGCCTATATAAGAGCCCATGTATAAGGCATTTTAGGAGCAGGGTATAAGACAGATTGGCATTTCATATACATACACTGCTCACAATATAAAAATGATTTGGTAAGATCAGGTACCTTTGCTCCAGGCTGCTGCAAGTGGGCTGTGGGGCTACAGGACTTTCTTCTCCAGCATCTGCATTCTCTTCCACCACATATTTACAAGAAGCATCTTGCGAGGTAGACAGTTTTCCTTCCTCACTAATAAATAAATAAAATTACAGCTTTGTTTGTTCTTTAAACGTTTGTATTACCATGCAATAATGAAAGACTTGGGGGAAAGGATCCAGAGGTCACATGCAAACAGATTTTAGAAATATGATTGAAACATGGAAAACAAGCACAAGATTGTTGTTTCTGTTGACATTCATTACTCCCATCAGTTTATGTTTATTAAAAAGGAATTGGACAAGAAAAAAATGCAGGAGAGAGTAGTAAAAAAAAAAGAGGAATGAAGAATGTAAATGATGCCCAAAATGAAAAAAAAAACCCATGAATGATCCTTTACAGTACATACCGATAGGATTTCAACACTCTGAAGCCACAGTGAAAGGGAAGGGTGGAAAAAACAGAAAAGTAATATAAAAAAGAATATCAAGATTTTCCCAGAAAAAAAGAATGTTCGGATCAAGTCTGTCTAGGATGCAACAAAAATAGTAGTACTGTTATCCAAATTCTTTAAACAAACTAGCAATTTCTACTGCTAAGAACAGTTGGGATACATTTTTAAAACTAAGCTTCTCTTTGGACACCTATGAATTGATTTCACAAGCTTAATATTCAGTAATCACAGGTTCCAACTGCAGACTGAAGTGGAATTATCCAACAACAGTTTACAACCAACCCATTACCAGAAATCAGCCTCAATTTTTATGAAAGAATATAAACTGTTTTGAGCTTTCCTGAATAAGAAAACCGAAACTTTTGAAAACCAGATGCTTTAACAATACGTTTTGTCCTTTTCCAGTATCCAAAAGAGTGCAATTCACACACTCTGCACTATTCAATGAAAAGCACTCCAAAATATAGAAAACAGGAAAGAAGTAAACCAGCAGCAATCTGTGGCTTGAAAAATCTACATGGATACTATGCTTAAGTAATCATTGTTCATATTCACAAAACAAGTGTACAAAACATCCAATATTTGGAACACTTTATGTGGAAAGAGAAGGACATCCTAAATTAATACAAACAAAAGAAAATATGGTGGATTTAGAACTGGTGTTTCATAGTGCACAAACGAGTCAGTGCAGAGGCATCTATTCCACTTGTCGAGTGGCAGAGCTAATGCAAGCAAGCGTCCTTTTTTCTATAGAGAAGACAAAATCACCCATCCAGATTCAAGTGTAAATGAAACCAGCAGAGAGTAACTAAAAAGAAAAGGAACAACAGAGGAAAATGCCTCATCCCAACCAGTCTATTAAGTATAATAGTCTACTGGGAGGAGGAATTGTTTCAAAGGGATTTTTTTTCTAGTCTTATATAGCAATGGCAAGGTTTAACCCAGGATGCTTTAAATTAAAGAAGTGTTTCTACCAAAAGCTTTGTCCTAAGAAAGGAGAAAAGAAAGTAAGTCACCAGGTTGGTTGCTCTTATACTGGTTACCCTGTTTTCATGAGAAGAGGAAAAGTTCAAAGAAAAACCAATCTTGGATTTTAAAAGGGGTGTTTTAATTGATTGGCCTATATTGTTTAATTTGTTTTAAATTGTTTTTAATTTTTATATTGTTTGTATTTTATGTTTTGGCTGTCCACCGCCCTGAATCCCTCGGGAGAAGGGTTGTATAGAAAACGAATAAAATAAATAAATAAATAAATAAATCTTTCTTCCTCCGCGAAAGAAAGTATCTAAAGCTGGAAAATGATAGCATTTTTTTTAACTATGTTTCATGAATTATTGTGAGCTTCCTAAAGTCGCTATATGAGATAGGAGGCCATATATTTCCATTAGATTAGATAGATTAGATAGATAGACAGACAGACAGACAGTGGTCTAACAATAATTTAGTCATTATAAAAGAATAGAAGATTACCTGCATTTTTAAATCTTTCAAACTAAATGCTGATACATTTAGTATTTTAAATGGTTTTTGTAACATGTCGAACATTTACTATAATTTTGGCTGCAATCTGTTCGTGGTTGGAAGGAAAAAATATGCTCCCAGCAAAAACAGGTGAATCTGAAGTTAAAATTTCAAACCTTTGGCTTGATCTAAGAGTTGGAATGAATACCTTCTCCTGCACCCACTCACTTCGAAAATAAAATCCTTTTACTTCTATACCAGTACAAAAAGAAAATTCAGTTTCTTGATAATTTTGCAAACAGAATCTCTTTGTAGAATTCTGTAGAATTAGAACATTATCAATATTATTTGGGATTAGCCGTTTCTGTGTAAATTTTGACACTCAAAACAGAGGGGATCAAATCCAGATGTAGAAATAGAGGCTGAAACCAAAAATCCTGTGAGACTACAACACAACCAGGAGTACTAGATTATAGAACCATGCTCCTGAGATTCAGACTAGAACAGACAGAATCAGATCCTCTGCTTAATATTTGGTCCTTCAGTATGCCTGGTAAAAAAAGAAGCTGGCAATCCAGAAAAATATGTAGCAGCCAAAATGCCAGTCTCTTGAGAGAACACTTATTCTCTCTGCTGGATTTCCAAAGTAATCACTGAGAGCTCACAGTTTAATAGAGCTACAAACATCCTAATTAACAAACCAAAGGGGAACTGAATTATGAATGCTGTGGGATTCAAGGTTCATTGCACCTCATCTAAGCTGACTCAGCTTCAGAATTTGAATATTTAACCAACATAAAAGTACTAACCTACCCTCTGTTGCATTTTCTGTTTTAACATACTGTCCCTGTAAAATTCACTTGTAGGATGTATTTTGTTTTTTAAGCAGACTTTATAGAAAAAAAAGAAAACCCAACCAAGAATGTAAAAACAAATCTTGTCATGGGGATTTTAATTATAATTAAAGAATTCTGAGCCAAGGAATACATTTTGAGTACCAAACTTAATTGAACTTAATTCTTTGTAAATGTTATTATCCTGTGGCAGATTTTATTTTTTAGATATACCATATACTATACTACTGTGCTGTACTATACACTATATTTCATTATCACTAACTTAAGAGTACATTTTTGCTGCATTACTTTAAATCTGCACTAGCTGCATTGGTTGCTGGTTTGTTTCCGTATTCAATTCAAGGTGTTAGTCATTACTTTTAAAGCCCTACATTGCATTGGTCCAGGGTATCTGAGGAGTGGTCTCTCCCAGATGGGACAAGCCTGACCCAGTCGGGCCTGTGGAAGAGGCCTGCTATGAATCCCATCTGCTAAGGAAATGAAGCAGACGGGCTCAAGGAGAACAGCCTTTTCTGCTGTGGCTCCATCTCTGGGGAATGTTCCACCACCAGAAGTGAGAACTGCCCCCTCCCTTTTGGCCTTCTGGAAGAGTATCGAAATCTGGCTTTTTCGATTGACCTGGGGCCTGAAGGGAGGAACTCATTGCTAAAGGCAGCCAATGGAGTAAGACCTCAACCATGTCCCATCCATCTTTTGGCTCTTGTATGTGTAGTTTTAGTGCAGGTTTTAATATTTTAATGTTGGTTTATTTTAATATTTTAATTTTTAAACTATTTTTCACTTGTCTTATCATTTGTAAGCCACCCAGTTGTAGGGGAGATGAGCGAAGAATGAATGAATGAAGACAGACAAGGAAGGAAGGAAGGAAGGAAGGAAGGAAGGAAGGAAGGAAGGAAGGAAGGAAGGAAGGAAGGAAGGAAGGAAGGAAAGAACGAACACTGGCCCTGTTCATGATTGAGCGGAGCAACCTAACTATAGATATTTTATTTTATTTATTTATTTAAAATATTTATCTAGCCATCCATCTTGCATCAAACTCTGGGTAACTCCGTATCAACTATTAAAATAATGTAGTATGTATAAAACCATAAACGTTAAAAACCTGGCACCAAAGTTAAGCTTCCAACATTCACGTTAAATCCTCTAACCTTCCTCCAATGAAGATGAAGGATCTCGTATTGATCATGTTTCCCACCTTGACTAGATCTGCTATTATCATAAAAAAATCATTTCTGTAAACAAGCAGCAGATTCTAGGAAGGAGAGATTACATCCTCTACAACCAACTTTCCCTAGCAGCCAACAACCCTCACTCTTACCCATATACATACAAGACTGATGCATCTTCTGTTTCATTGCTTAGTACAGTGCTTACTCAAAATGACTATCATGTTATGTGCAATGTAGTGATGCCATCCACAACCCAGGTGGTGGTAGGACATGGAATGTGAGAGAACAATCTATGTCCATAATACAAAAACACGGGAACACAGTCATTTCAGGCATGGACTCTTAAAGGTGAAGTCTTTTGCTACAGACATTCTTCTATCGTTGCCGTCTTGGTGTCATCTATTATGCCTCCGCAGCAGGGAGTGGGGGCATCTGTCCCTTTCCCCACCAAAACCTATTGGAGGATGAAATCAAAATTGCCTGCAACACACTCCTTATTCGTCTATGGAGATTTTCAGTCATCCAGGTCATGATTGTCCCAAAGGTGATTTTTCAAGAAGCAACTGGATTTTCTGGTTTTTCTCTCGCTTCTCATCCAAGAAGCTTCTTCAGAAAAACCAGAAAGTCCAGTTGCCTCTTGAAAAAGCACCTTTGGGACACTACAATATTTGTATCATACTACAATAATAGTGATCAGTTAGGGACTAAGCATAACTACAGGCATAGTGAAGGCCAATTTTTTGTAAATCGCACAGATCATTTTGAAACAAAATGGATGGCAAATTAATTTGTTAGATAGATAGATAGATAGATAGATAGATAGATAGATAGATGTGGCTGGAAGTTACATATTTTCTTAGCCTTTGGGGTAACACTGTTTCCTTAGTGTACTGAAGGAAACACTGAAAGAAATCTGCAAGGGTGGGTGAGGCCTCCTTTGGATTGTGTGAGTTCACATCTTTTTCATTCGACTGTTTTTTGTCATTCTTGCCATCTTCTATTCTTCATTTTTTCCTTGTTTTGAACATTTTCACTTGCGAACCACTCAGAGTTGGGAATTAGATGGCATGTAATAAGACATGGACCAAAAAACAAAAACAAAAACCTCCCTACCAGTATGTTAATATTCAGGTCAGAATTCTGACCAAAAAGGTGAACTGAAGAGCAGATTAAACATGCTAAATTTATATAACTATCTCAAAATACAAGCTAAGAAAAAAGGCCCTTATTGTGTGGCTATTGCATCAGCCCCATGGCAGCTATTATTTTCAATAATTCATTCATAACTAGATTAAAAAATTATTTTTTTAAATAAAAAGAGGTAAATAGAAAGCACAGAAAAGACTTCAGAGGCTAATATGTTAGAAAAAATAGCAACTATCAACTTAAAATTAAAAATCTGCCCGATGATATTCAGTGAAAATAGGAATACTTCATTTGATTGAACTTTTAGCACTCACAAAAAAATCATGTTTAAATCCCAATTTCACAGAAAACTTGTGCCAAATGGTTGTTTTAAATGGTTCGAGAATGCAACACTAGGCCACCTTTTAATATGATTAAACGAAAATTCTTTAAACTTACAGGGCAGCAAAGTTTAATGCCTCACCTTTTGAAGACAGCAGTCTCAGTTTTAGCGTCTACAGTAAGGCTAAGAGTCTCTTTCATGCTGCCATTCATTACTGTTTCAGTCACTTTATCTGCATTTTCTGTATCATCTTCTCCATCAGAACCAGCTTCCATTGCAATACTTCCTACATCTGAAAAAAGAATTCGAACAATGAAACTGGACAGTTACTTTTTTATTTTATATCTGTATTCTGTGCTGAGCTGAGCTGTACACAACTGTCAGCAATAAGGAGAATAAACTTTCATATATTTAACCCATTAGTAGTAAACTCTTATTGAGAGCTTACTGTTACAGTAGCAACTCTGGATGACAAATAAGAATGGGGAGATGGGCAGCATAAATATTTAATTAATAAATAAAAATTAAAAAATAATTGTTTAAATCATCAACAAAAATCCAATTCTGAAACTCTTCAGAATCCATGTCAGAGAAATGAAACTGTTGTGGAAACTACACTGATAAATCATTGTCAAGTTCTCTAACATTTCCTTTTTATTTGGGGTCAAAAATAATCTCTGCCCAAGCTGTACTGATGGAGCCAGGGTTTCATAAAAGATGGCAGGCTTAGGTATATAGGAGACACAACTCCAGAGAAGGACCAATTCCAAGGTCCTGTAAAATGGCATTCGCTCATGAGTGGAATATGCTGAGTCTAATGCCACACTATTAATCAAAATATTTCTGAGCTCTTACTTTCTGGCTGGGTCACAAGGGCAACTACATTTGCATTCAGAGGATCCACTGGTTCGGTGTTGGTTTCCATTTCCACAGGTGAATTACTTCTCAAAGAATCTTTTGAACTTTAAAAACAAAGTAAGAAAAATTGATGAATCACATTTTCAATTATTTTCTGCAAGGAGTACACAGGATAGAATTCAGTTGGTCCCTTCTGTATGATAATGGTAACTATTTGGAACAGGATTCTAGAGTATACTTGCGCTTATATGTAACTGAGCAGTAAATAAAGGCAAGCTACCGGTAAATATCAATGAGCACTTGAGCCCTTATAGAAGTTTATATAAATTCTGAAAGCTAAACTATCCTTTCTTTGAACCCTCACCTTTCAATTAGGACATGGAAGAAAAACAGATGGCTATTCAGCTATAGATTATTTTTTCAATCCAGAAAGCAAAAATAATAATGTTCAACAGAATGAGATGCAGAAAAAAAGGAGGATAATGGTTGAGAGAAGATGATAGAAAGAAAATGAAGAGAGAAGCACTTCTTGAAGTGCCAGGGAAGAAAATGTTAATGCTGCTTGTTTTATCCCATTATCCAAGATTTTCTGAACAGAAACGAAATCTGCAACAAAATTAATGGGTCAATGAGGTTAGGTTTTTATTTTTAGAGACTGAGATTTTCTCAGTAAAATAGTTCTTTTTCTGGGGGAAAAATGATACTATAATTCTGCACTTTATTGATGAATTTCTGCAATGTGGTTTTGGGATGAGTGACAAAAAACTGACTTGGGACTCAAATAATGCCAACCATTTTTTTTTCTCAAATTGCACAACAGATAGGTATTTTTCACCTAAACATGTTAATCTATTATTACAGCTGCACTTTTAAAAGATGTTAAAGCAAACTAATGAGCTAATACTATCATTTCAAATATAAAATATATGAAAATAAAATATATGTTTTTTTCTTGTGTTTCTTTAATTTCATTTGTAGATTTTGCAGGAATTCAAAATTTTCTTACCTTACAGTGAAATCTGAAAAGGAAGCCCAACCAGTTTCTTTTGCTGGCATTGGTTCCTCTGTACTCCATACATCAGATCCAACAGAATCCAGATTAGTGCCATGTGTGGTTTCCATAGGAACATCAAAGTTAGCTGACCAATTAGGTGCTGGAAAAAAACGTAACATTACAAATATAGTAGTTTCTAATACTAAGCCTATAGCAAGTCAGCTTGTTTAAGTTTTAAACAGACAGAGGAAAAATCCGTCAACTTTTACTTTTATGAATACTGAGATAAAATAGAACCATTTACAACTATTCATTCTACCACTACCATATTTAAGCAACTCAATTTTCCAAAATTCTGTGTCATTTTAGAATATACCTCTTTACATTTTACGCATGTTCATTTATAATAGAAAATGTCTACAGATTGTCTTTCACTACACATAGCCACCTGCTACAAGCCAAAAATACCAAGAGAGCAAGGGGTGGTGCACATGTTCCTAAGTCCCTCTGTACATCCATAGATTGTCCTTGCATTGTGATATATTAAATGTTGAGTTTGGTCCATCTTGGTCTGAGGCAGCAACAATAATAACAGAAGTGATGTAAAATACTTCCCTTTTATTTTTATGGAGTTAACTGAAGGAAGTAGAAATAATTGGGGGGGGGGGGGGAAATAAGAAGGCCAAAGGTTTCCACTTTTACTTTTTTTAACAAATGAAAAAATCCGGTAAGCACAGTACAATTCCTGCATCTGAATTTGAATGCATGAGAAACTGTGTGAAAAAAACTACTTACTTTCATTCAAATCTACTTCCATCTTGTCTTCTGTATTGGTGCTTGATTCAAAGAGGTCTTGCTTTGTTCCATCCTCTTCTTCAGAATCTGTACTCTCTTCACTGTCTGTACTGCCTGAGCTTTTTATTTTAATGAAAGAGACATATAACATGAATTTCCTTCCCTTCACTTAATTACGTAACCATTTTTAAAACTTAAAAACTCTGGAGGATTAAGAATATGCGAAGAGGTCTGACTAATTCCTCCTCCTTGTTCATTAACATTATATAATACTACAAAGAGGACTTTTTCGCTCAATTCATGGTTGAATGTCCACTGATTTTAGCGTCGTTCAATAGCAGTTTTCAGAAAATGTTTTACACGGTGTTTTGCCCTCACACAAACAGAGCAGCTCTCTGCTATTTGTTAAAAGTACTCAAACTTTTTCAGGCCATCATGAACCTACAGGTGCCACTGTTTCAAGAGTCACATTGATAAACCTGAAACCTATGAACACAATTACAGTGTATTTAAACAACATAGCAAAACTAGACATTCTGTTATATTTGCTACTTAGATAATATCAGGCAACTTCCAAAGGAATCATACAGAGGAATATGGACTCTTGTAAAGTCAACTAGGCTCTGGCATGAAAAATCTAGTTATTTAACAATTTTAGCCAGACATTTCTGGGCAGTGTATGTAAATAAAATATAACTAAACTATATAAACTAATTTTAAAAACTGGGTTGAGCCTTTAAAATTACATTAGCAACGTATCCAACAAAACTATACCATGACAGAGTCCAAGAGCCAGGTCTTCACAGCCTTCTGAAAGGCTACTGAGGCAGTGCCACCCCAGGGTGGGGTGGGGTGGACCATTTCATAAGACAGTTGTCATGACAGAGAGGTTACACTTTCTGACCTTACCAGATGACACTGCTTCACTGATGGGACATGCATGCTCACTCCATCAGAACTAATGGAAGAGGCAAAAAAAAATTGGGATAGGTAGTCCATGGGTGATCTGACCTATGTCATGATGTAGGTCTTTAAAGTGACAACCAGCACCTTGAATTTACATCTAGAGGCCACCTAGGAGCCAGTGTAGCTCATGTAACCTTATGAGCCATTTCTTTTCGTAAGAAGGAATTTATAACTTACTTGACTCTACTGAACATCTTTTTTATTAGATGTGATAAACTGTTAGTGGGAAAGCTCAAGAAAGTAGGTGGCCGACTGAAGCCTTCTCTGTATTAATTTTAAAAGTGATCTCCAAAAAATCTGATCAGACACTATCCTAAATATCTTGACAGATTAAATTAAATTAATGAATTTAAAGTATGTAAGTCCCATGCCATAAGAAGCTATGAAGGGTTCTGTTTTCGGCTTTTATATTTCAGAAGGCCTCTAACCACTGGGCAACATAAAAAGAAGGCAGTGCTGAAGGTCAAAATTTGCTGTGTCACCTATATTTCTGCCAGAGGAGATTCAGTAAGGGGTCGTGACTAGCTATCATCAACAACAACAAAATAAAATTTTCCTGCTACAGTATTTGAAGATTACCTGGATCTTCTCTGAGATTCTGGAGTAAAAGCAATATGTTTCTCTTCCCAAATATCTTCTTCATCAGAGCCACCATCATCAAATTGCTGTATTCTCTCCTTGCAGCATGCTTCAAACAAAGCAATGTTGCCCTGAACATGTGAAACAGAGCACTATTAATAAATACTGACCTTTTCATTTATCATGCACTGTCTTGTGCAAATACGTGTGTGTGCATATAGGCAAAAGCCTCCTAAGGCATAAAACAAGGTTCAAATAATTTTCTGTAGGTTGGATAAAATTGTCATGTCAAACGTTTCTAGTTTTTCCTCCCTCCAACTACCTGCTTGCCTGATCTCTGATCTCAAATTAGACTTAATAGAGAAAGGGGGGGGGAAGGGGGGCGCGGCAGCATTAAAATAAGAACACAAGAATTCCAGATTTTCCTGCTCTTTGTTGTGTAAGGGAGCAAAGGCCTATCCCTTATGAGGAAACAGGTCAGCCTGAAAACTGTGTAGGCATTAGTCTTCTTATTGATGTAAAAATTGTTCTTTACTCCAGGCTGGGGATCTTGTTTCTTTCCCCCCTCCCCCATTTTGGAAGGATATGTGGCCGATTTCAGGATAGATAAAATAAATTATAAGGAAACAGAAGTTCTTTTCAGCTTTCCATCTTTCCAAGGTTGGTAAAATGAGGGCCCAGATTGTTGGGAGCAATATGCTGACTCTGTAAACCGCTTAGAGAGGGCTGTAAAGCACTGTGAAGCAGTATATAAGTCTAAGTGCTATTGCTATATAAAATGTTTCCTCTAATTATTCCTTCTGTAAAGAATGCATCAGTAGAGTTTCTATTGTTAAAATTATACTCAAAGTACACCAGCAGGCTGTGGAGCAGGCTAGTTCTCATTCAGAGATATGTACTCACTTTCATTTCTATTGAGGGTAAAATTGAAAAATACTTACACTTTCATTTGTATTGAGGGTAAAATTGATATCTGATACACGATCAAAAGAAACACTGTGAACAAAGTACAAATTTAGGCAGTAAAACAAAAAGGAAGTATCACTTTATAGGATATACTGAAGTACTTTATTTAATAACTTTACGTATCTTAAAAAACTCCCGAAATACTCTTTCCTAGCACAAAATTTTAAGCCTTTTGAAATAGCCCATATAAATTACTTGAGAAAATGAAACTTGAACCTTTTTTTCAGATTGTGATAAACCTCACGCCTAACACTGCTTCTTCCTTTATCAAGAGTATCTCAAAAGAGAGCGCATACCTTCAAAATATTTTTACCTCGGAGGGTGATGTGAAGTAGCTAGGTTTAAAAATTATGCATCACTGTAGACAGGCAAGTCATTGCAATTTGCATATATGATTAACAGTTAAAAAGAGTTTGCAAAGGATTCAACTTATGTGTCTGTTAGTAACTATATGTCAAGGTGTTCACATTACATCTTCAAAGATGAGCAGGCAGCTTGATTGCTAATATATTAAGCTAAAAGCTCTTTAAACAAGCTCATGTAGGACAAGGATTAAACTCACTTGTCTCAATGACAGGCATCACTTCTAGCAGTAGTATTCCTTTCAATAATGTGATAATATGGACACTCTTGGATAATTCTATGGGAAGGGAAATGAAATAATCTATGTTGCTTCCAAACTACTTCTGGATGTCAGCAGAAAAACAATGTTAGGTCTACCATTCCAAGAATGGTTATGCTCAAACTGTCAGAAATGTTTTCAAAATTATAGTTTTAATATGCCAAAATTCTGATATGCAATATTTGCATTCATAACGTTTCTGGATCTGGGATACAGATTTTGATACAGATTCTTGGAATGTGTACAGTTACATTGATGCATTTCATAAATCCAAATTAAAACAGAACACTACATAATCCAAATTATTGAATTTCAAATGCATAAGTAAAAAATCACATAAAGTTGTTTCTTGCCTATCTCACACAACAGCTGCCATCAAATGCATTTGGAAATCAATATTTAGCTGTTTTCTAATTTTAATTTAGTTTGTGAAAAAACATCAGAATGTGCATAAACATTGTGTTAGTTGTAGGTTAGCTTTGTGTATGAGCAATTGCTTATATGCAGCTTGAATTGTGCTTTTAAACATTTTAATTGTAGGGAACTTTTAGCAGTCAACTGATCCATTTTATTATTGAAATATTCCAAGAGAGTGACAACTTGCCTGGATAATTTTCTCAGAACAAATAAGCTAAATAAGAGATAGATAAATGTATCTAGCAAAATTTAAAAAGTCGTAAGAATGTATAATATAGATGATGGTGGATGAAAGTTTATTTCAATCCAACTGAATTCATCACATAAGGAAGAACATTTTTTATAGCTTGCAACTACTAATAATTGCCCATCCCACATGAAAGTGATTCTGTGGTTCCAAATACAGAGATATGGGCCCCATAGAATATATCCATTATGCCAACAATCCCAAAGATATTTTTCAAACCAGGTCATGATATATCCCAAGTTCTAGAACTTATCTTGAAACTTATGAGAAAGGAACTCATAAAATGAATCTAAACTTGTTTTTTTTTAGTAAAGAATTTTGCTTTCTAAATTAATTACAAATTAATGATGAGATTTCTTTTGGAGTATACAAAAGCATAAATATCTATGGAACAAAACTAAATAAACAGCATTTTACTGTTTTTAGGGGTAATGAATAACCACTGTGATGCAAGACATGGAAAACAAAAGTAACTTTTAAAATAAGACTGTACTTACTTGCCGATGTCATCTTGATCAGCAAACTTCTCATCGTTGAAGCCAAACTGGTCAATAAAATTGGACGTCATTTGTTGCATCTGATAATCAGAAAAGGCCTGGCAATCCCAGGACCAACGACAGTGATATAATGATTCTAATAATAGTCTAAATACTATTTGCCCAATTTGCTCCAGAACTAATACTTTCATTAAATTGCAAGAACATATCATATGTGCATGCATGCACATACATACAGATACCACATATGGATAGGGCTGTTTTGTCATTATCAGATATATGTAATTTGGGAGTTTAGGGGGTGACCGTTTTATAATTGAGTATTAAAATTACAGGTGATGGCACCACCAATAATCTCACTAATAGATATAAAGGGGTTTTATATTTTGTTATGTTTTAGAAGGAAGATACATAATAACAAAGAGTGTTACTATTACTTTAAAAAAAATCAGTTTACAAGACTAATCCTACTAGAATATTTGGTAAAATATAAGAAATGTGGAGGAAAAAAAGTTTCTTCTAGAATTACACTTATAGTGAATCTCTGGCATCTTCCCAATACCTAAAGTTTGGCAAATTCCTATTTAAGGATACAGCCAAAAGTAAGTGACTGCATCCCCATACTGAAATCAGGAATGATATAAAACTCATTACTGCCTAAAGCTCATTTAACACCATATCTATGTATTTACATGCATAAAACAAAAGCCTATCTTTTGGGGTGGGGGGCATATTTTACTTTTCTGATCTAGGAAGTTTGATGGTCTTGACTATTCAATTGGATTATATGTCTGAACTTCTTCTAGACAATGAGTAGTTTTTAATATGACACTGAACCCTAAAGGACTATTAGAGAATTTACTATAATCAATATTTTTGTAGATCAGGGCTTTGCTATAGAAGAACAGGGCTTTATGTGAATATTTATATTGCTTTCTAATCCATAAGAAGGCAGACTTTGAGTACACTGCTATCCCATAGAAGAGAGCATAGAATCCAGCACTGAGATTCTATTGACTCTAAAAGAGATCTTAATTCCATCAGAGGAAAATATATGTAGTTCAGAGTTGAACTCTGGGGTCCTTGGTTTTCTCTGAGTTGTTTGTTTGCTCACTTATGTTTCATTACTCCAAACGCCACATTCACTAAACTTAATGATGTCAGCGAGTCAAGTAATGAAATGTCTGCAATAACCAGCTCTAAGTCTGCACAGGGATCTTAACTGACAGAAATCAATATGAAAACTATACATAGATATAAGTAGTGTGCATGCTATTCTTCAAGCTATACATTTAGAAAATGTTCCCAAATGTCTAACTTGACTACAAGAAACAGGACAATGGAAGAGGTTGCCACATAATGTAGTCAGTTTTTCTTCACTTGTGTTATCAGAGGCTGGACAGGTCAACAAGTTAGATGATGCCTAAGGTCACTTCCAATTCTCTATTCTATGAAATTGGTTTATCTTCTTAAATACAGTAATTTCTTACACAACTGCAAAATCTGAAAGCGAATACCTTATCAGAAGCTTTTAGCAAAATAATATATGCAAGCAGTATAGCTTAGAGTTTAACTCACTTCTTGCAGTGAAGAATCTTGTGAAAAACCAGTTTCTTTAAAATCAATTTCATCATCGCTGGATGAATGAATGTGACATGTAGTAACCTAGTAGAAAGGTAAGGAATTCATGTTAAAAAGGTTCTGAATCAGTTACAAAAATCCATACTAGACTTACAATTGTTCATTTAATGATGGTTTGAAGTTACAACAGTCTTCTAAAATGTGTCTTGTGATTTGTCCTCAAAGTTATGACCGTTGCACCATTTAACGACTGCATCACTTAGCAACAGAAATTCTGGTCCCAATTGGGGTCATAAATTGAGGACTACCTTCATAGTAATAAAACTGAAAAAAACCCCAAGTATTCCACTATGTAGAAGAATTAATTGAAACATATCCTCATCCTACCTAACTTGGATTCAACTGATAAAAACCTCCCTGGAAGATAAGAGTTGTAAAAATCAATCTACCATTTCTATGAAATGATTGTTAAAATAAGATACTTTTAATTTTTAGAATTATTTTATATATTGTTGTAAAAGTATTTTGCTTTGGATACTTCCTCAAAAATAAAGTTCATTTTAAATGTAAATTTTAAAGATAATCATTACAGACAGCAATTTTCGTTAAATTCATACCTGTCCTGATAGTTCTCTGCTTGCTACATCAGATAAAAGTAGCATGTAGAATTAAGTAATAGACTATTAATTGCTTTTCAATTAATTCAAATTCAATTATTGGGCAGATTATAAATAAAAGAACATTCAAGATAACAGAATAACAGAGCTGGAAGCGACCTTGGAGATCTTCTAGTCCAACCCCATGCTCAAGCAGGAGACCTTGTATCAGTGATGGCTAACCTTTTCTGGACCGAGTGCCCAAAGCACGTGTGCACGCGAATGCATGCGCATATAAACCCCCAAAGTACAATGTGCATGCGGCCCCTGCACATGCACCTCGCCCTCTACATGCATGCATGGGGACCCCCAAAGCCCCCCCATGCGCATGTGCATCACAGACCCGAAGACCAACTGGCTGGTGGGAGGCACACAGGTGGTGGAGCTAAACTGGGGGACGGCTTGCGTGCCATCAGAGAGGGTACTGTGTGCCACCTCTAGCATGTGTGCCACAGGTTCAACATCACGGCCTTATATCATTTCAGAAAAACGTCTGTCCAATCTCTTCTTAAAAGCTTCCAGTGATGGAGCACCCACAACTTCTGGAAGCAAGCCATTCCACTGATTAAGAACAAGCTAATGTTTAAATAAAACTCAAATGTACAAATAGAACTAGAATTATAGTTCTAATCAATATATTTCAGTTACTTCTTGATATAGTTTCCTATCTTTGTGCACAACTATACAGAAAAATAGTTGGCAGCAATATTCTGTTCAAGCAGAGATACTTCTCTGCTTGCTCAAGTCATCTCTAGATCCAAAACCAGCAAAAAGCTAGTGGAGGAACACACAGGAACTAGCGACCTAATTAACATTTGACAAAAGAACAAAGAACATAGATCTGCAAGTGGATGAAAGCAGTTATGTTAAATTCTGCCCTTAAAAAGCATTTGTACTACTCTTGCTTTTACAACAAAATCATTATACCTGCAGGGCAGCTTTATTTAATGTATATTGAACAAAATACCTAAATAATCATATTAACAGATGAGATGTATTTCACATAGCTCAGACGAGAATGGTAAACAGATTAAATAAGAGACTAGGATTAGAATTGGCACTTTGGATAAACAGACTTAAAAAATAAGAAGTTAATGACCCCAAGGGAAAAAAGTTAGGTTATGAAACTGTATTTTTTTTGTCATACAAACACAGGAAGTGGCCAGTAACTCAGAACCAAAGAAAGAAGGCCTCAGCAACAACAAAAACCTGAATGAATAGAGTGCAGAAAAATTAACACAAGTGAAAATTTAAATTCAGTCTAATAAAGAGGGAAGTGAGATTCAGTAGTTTTTTGGAATGATTAATATCAGCAAAATGTAGCTGTGATATTTTAAATCTGACATAAAATAATAGAATGAGATATCTATTACGATTGTTATTATGTGTTGTTTTCATTTTGTAATGCAAAAATTGCAGTTAACTTCTCAAATGCCATCTTATAAAACCTACTAAGTCCACTGTGTTTCTCTTGTTGGTTTCGCCTAAGGAGTTTGTGCAGAAAGATTCCCATCCTTCCCTGACTTCATCTGGAAGTTCTAAAAAGTCCAAAAAGAAAAAAAAGGCAACATCAAGAATGCAGATTGTCATCATTCCAGGTACTGCAGATTATTTTATATGTAATTTTGAGTTTTACTAATACATATTATTAAAAATATATACATTTATTTCCCAAGGTAATTAGGAAACTGCTACATTGCATTTGCTATTTGTATGCAAGATTTTAAATTCAAAGTTACAACTTCAGGAGAGAAATTCTGCTGTGACTATTTCTGTACCTGAACTTAAATTTTCACTCATT
The DNA here is from genome assembly GCA_032468215.1 of Stegonotus admiraltiensis. NCBI lineage: Eukaryota > Metazoa > Chordata > Lepidosauria > Squamata > Colubridae > Stegonotus > Stegonotus admiraltiensis. Next base: position 81,246 of record JANHZT010006322.1, read on the forward strand.
GTTCCCAAAATATCATTCTTACAATTGGTACCTTGTTAGAGATACAATTTAATGGATCATCATCTTCAACAACTGAACTGATTTGTTCAACTAGACATTACACCTTCATTAATATATAGAAAATTAATCAATTGACCAGCCAAACAGTTGCCAAAATTAGATGGTAACTTATTTTGCTTGTTTTATAATCAAAATCATTATTTAATCATTATTTAATTCCATAACTAGGCATTTGGACAATTTGCTATTGAGATATAACTGGCAAATGCAGCAAAACAATGGGCTTCTGATATCAGTTGCCTTCTATCACTGTAGGAAATTCCAGAACCGGAACATAAGATTTTAGGATCTAATTTCAAATCCTAATAGACTTGATTAGTTGACATAAGGTTCATGAAACACTAGACTTATAAAATATTCTCACATTATAATGAAACTACAATTTGAACCTGGGAAATTGGAGTACCACTACCATGTACATTACCCAGACTTCTGAAAAAGATTTTTTTCAGCACAATGTGCTTTTCATTAACTTTTGTTTAATAAATGGTATAATTGGCAGGGCCAGGGACAGCTTCTGAACTTTTTTCATCATGAATAAATGGTAAGGAATGGTCAATCTTAAAACAAATCATGGTTTATTGGGACAGTTCTGACTGTATGTAGGAGGTATGTATTTCCTCCTCAAGAAGCCTGTGTTTATTCATATGCATTTGAAATTTCTGTCTCTTGTGAGAGATTCACAGCCCTATGTCACATTGGAAGTTTGGTATAGTGGTTAAAGTATCAGGCTTAAAACTGGTAGACTGTTGAGTTTGTACCTTAGATACAAAGCCAGCTGAGTGACCTTGAGCCAGCTCTCAGCCCCAGGAAGAAGGCAGTAACAAACCACTTCCAAAATAATGCCAAGAAAACTGCAGGGAGTAGTCCAGACAGGCACCAGGAGTTAACACTGACTTGAAGGCACCAAAATAAATAAACAAACAAACCCTGTATGATTCGAATTAATTATTCATCTTTCACAATAAAATGTAACCTGTGCAAGTGTTCAAAAATCAAGCTAAGCAGAGGACACATTGAAGACATCTTCTATTTTTGACTTTTTTGGGTTAAACAAAAACTCCTGAGAAGTACCGTATTTTTCAGACTATAAGACACACCTGACCATAAGATGCACCTAAATTTAGAAGAAGTCAACAAGAAAATGTTTTTGGTCTCTGTGCGCCCCATTTTCAGGCCTTTTCCAGCCTTTTTTCGGCCCGTTTTCAAGGCTTTTTTCTGCCTGTTTTTTCTGAAAAAAAAACTGGCCATAAAAAAGCCTTGAGAACGGGCTGAAAAAAGCCTCGAAAACGGGCTGAAAAAAGCCCCAAAATGGGTCAAAAAAGGCCTGAAAAAGGCCCAAAAAAGGCCAGAAAATGGGTGGTTTGGAGGCAAAAAAAAAAAAATTGCTGACGGGTGAGCGGGGCTTCAGCAGTATTAGGTCTATAAGACGCACAGACATTTTCACCCCCTTTTGGGAGACAAAGAAGTGTGTCTTATAGTCCGAAAAATATGGTAATTTTAAACCTCTTCGTCTAAACTTTGTTACAACACATCAATGCAACTATTAGCTTAAACATGTGTTTACATTAGTCACCTGGAGCCACTGAGAGTAAAAATCAAATTGGTCAAGTCTGATGTTTGCTAAGTTATCACACTCAGAAGTAGAATACCTCAGATCCTATGAACTTTTAAGAAAGGACACGGGGGAAGAAATGAGGTAGCGGATACAGAAAAACTGATGGTAAAAGGAGCCTATGAAAATGTGAATTCCACTTACACAAGACTCAGTAAGCAAAAGTACAATGGATTACCTTTAATAAGTTGCTGCACCAGTGTACAGTTTGGCCCTTTATCAGTACTGTGCACAATGCAATTTGCTATTCTTGTTAAGTGACCCATGTAGCCATACCGTCTTCCTCCTTCAGCTCTGCAAGAGTTAAACTAAGTTAGTTATTCAATAAAAAAATTAGTTCATTATAGGATTTTTATTTTATAGACTTGTAGAAACAAAGTCTGATTCAATCAGTATAGAACAGACTAATAGGCCAGTTAAAGACTAGCAACGGCACACCAAAGTTCATTAGCTTTAAGTTTGGGGTGGGTGGGTGGTAGCCTGCAGCACTATGTTGTTTAATTTATGATTTAGCCTAGAATTGCAATTCTAGAATATGGGTGAATTCAGTAAGAAATTTTAATATATTGTGCAAAACCTGGAATTATGATAAAATATGACAGCTTAATCCTCCACATAAAAATCTTGTACTTTCTTAAACAATTAAGTATTAAACAGCATTCTGCATTAAAACATATTCTTCTGGTTTAGTTTCAATATACATTTCTTCTATAAATAGACTATAATTACTGTATTTTTTGGACTATAAGATGCACTTAGCTTTGGGGGAGGATAACAAGAAAAAAAAAATCTGCCTCTGCCTTCCAGTAATTTGCCTCCTTGCAGCAAAAAGCAAACAGCCTGGTCAGCTTCAGCACAGCCTGATTTAGCACGAGTAGCTGATTGGCTGTTGGATCTACCTCCCGGAATAGTGCCTATCAGCTGTTCCAGGCTGCGCAGATCACTACCGCCCATTGCCACTATTGACACCCATCACCGCTGCCGCCTATTGCCGCATCTGCACACTCCATTTTTGGCCTCCATGCGCCCCATTTTCAGCCCGTTCCAGGCGGTGGGGATAGGTGGTGGCTGCCTGGAACAGGCCAAAAACAGGGTGCGCAGAGGCAAAAAATGGGACGCGCAGAGGTGGCGATAGGTGGCAGTGGTGATGGCCGGTGATGGTGGCGATCCCTGCAGCCTGGAACAGCTTATAGGCAGTATTCCAGGAGGCAGATCCAACTGCCAATCAGCTGCTCATGTTAAATCAGGCTGTGTTGAAGCTGATCAGGCTCTTTGTTGCAAGGAAGCAAATTGCTGGGAGGCAGAGGCCAGCGGGTAGGCGGGGCTTCAGCAACATTTGCTGTATAAGGTGCAGACATTTCCAACCACTTTTGAGAGAAAAAAAGTGTGTCTTATACACCGAAAAATACAGCATATATTAGGAAAGATGGCCAAAACATAGAGACAAAAATGCACAAAAGTGAGTGTTTAATTAAAACAAATATAATAAACAGCGCAAATTAAGAGAATTAACAATGTTATCTGTTCTCATGGAGGGATCTCTTACCTAAAAAGTCACAGGGAAAAGAGGTATATGAAATTCAGAGTTTATATAAAATTGCTAATTATAGTTAGGATGTAAGTCGGTATCTGTGATACTTATACTGCATCTTAAAAGTACAAAGTAAGAAAAGTTTCTGACTACTCACTGTTTCTTTTCATTCATATCCCATGCTTCAAGTATTCGTTCTATTAAATGGCACTTAAGAAAAAGCTATAAAGAAAAAAATTACTTAGTTTTGCAGAAGAAATAAAAAAACTTGATCAAATAATAAAAATAAATATTTACCACATCAGTGACTGGTTAGCCACCAAACTGTACAGTGCAAAAAGCACTATTTTTCCAACACACACACACACACACACACACACACACACACACACACCATACGCATGCACATTCACTCTCTCTTCAACCCTGCCGTTTGATTTTCAATGTTTAATGGAAAGAATAAAGATTAAACTCAAATTAACTACATGCTGCAATTATATTATGAGTTCTGTCCTCAAGTAGCTGCTTAACTGTTTACAGTTTTAGGGGGAGACAGAGATTTTGGGGGGCAAATCATCTCTATGTAACCTGACAAGATGAACTAGATGCACTGTTTATGAATGGGAAATAATCAGCAAGGATATTTCTTTCATTTCTGCTTCCATCCTTGCTATAAAACCTCTGTTAAAAATAGAGGTACATGAAGTCTGGAGTGGAGAGATTATTATACATTAGAACCCTATTAAAATATAATGCTAGCATGTGTTTATCCTGCCACTCATATATTATAGTTGTAATAAGCTCTCAAAGATAGTTGAAATTATTATTCAATTAGAGAACTTACTACCACTGTACAGAAGTGCAGCAACATTTAAGAAAACAAGAAAATATCTTACGTGTTTCAGCAAAAGGTTGCTTCTAGTGGGATCTGGATCTGAGACTGTACCATTTTCTGTGCTTTCAAAAGGACTTGCAAGAATCAGTGCAATACAAATTTCTACTTGAGTATGCAAAAAATTGTTCCATGTGTATTTAAAGAACATGTCCTGCGGGAGAAAAAGAAACAGGAATCAGAAGTACCCATACCACTTACTAAACATGTTTGGATATTTTTTTTCCACTGATAAAAGTGATTTTAAAAATGTTCTTCCTCATTTAAAAAACCTTTCAGATATTCTTTATAACAGGGGTGTCAAACCTGTGGGCCAGATGTGTCATGCGCTGGCCACCCCCACTCCCATTTTAGCAAAGGGGGGGAAAGTCACAATACGTCATGTGACAACAATGTGATGACATGAGTTTGACACCCCTGCTTTATAATAATGAAGGAAGCTGAACTCGGGTTCGTCAGATGCAGCAACAGAAATCCTAACCACCTTTTTGGTCAGAATTTCTTTGACACAAGGATTATGGAATCCTTTCAGTATTTCATGTGTGTAAAAGCATATATTAAGTTATGCCCTCCACCAGTTGATTAAATGATTTGGTATATTGAGTATGAATGTTTACACTACACACATCACTGCTGGAGCAATCAATTGGCTAGAGCAATGGGGCGGGGAGGGGGGGAGAGGAGACTTGGAAGTATTTTTGAGCCAAGTTTCAGGATAATGAGCCTTTGGGTGGGGCTAACAACTCACAGAAAAGCAACAAGTTGTAATATTCTAGTTATTGTTAGCTGCTCTGAATTGGCCAAAATAAATAAAAGGAAGGAAATAATAATGATCAACTGGGTCTTTCAACCAGACAAACATCTGCCATGTTACAGCCCACACTTAGATTACATGTCAATTAAGTGCCAATTCTTTTCATTCCATTTAATATGAAACAATAAGAAATACAGGATATACATGGTCCTTCAATTACAATGATTCTGCGGCCAAACAATACACCCATGCTTTTCTCCTAGTTCCATACTTTTCTGGAGAGCTTGCTTTGGCACTTTTAAGATTAAAAAATAAAACTGGTTATCCTTATATCCTGCAATTATACTTGATAATAAGAGATTACATTATTTAAACAAAAATGCCCACTGTAGAAAATACTAAGACTGCATCTTCTAATCTAAAATGCAATCATGGAAGTGCAAATTTGTTCAGTATGGATTTAACTTCAGCCTCTCAATTTTTTTGAATAAATTCTCCCATCATCAAGGATAACATTTTAAATGAAAATATCCCAATTTCCCCTGCACTACAGGGAATAGGTTTAATACAATATATGGTTACTATTGTGTCTCCCCCATGATTTACATACAGGTAGTCCTGGACTTCAGGGACACTGTGAAGACTGAATGTTTGAGAACCAGTCATAATTACCCCTCATTCAGAACTGTCACTAGTTTGAATGGTCACTGAAGGAGTGGTCGTTAATCGAGGGCCACCAGTAATCCAGCTGAGATTGGGGGTTGAGCCCAGAGGCTGTGTGGTCTGGCACCTGGGAGTCAAAAGTGCTTCTGTTTTTTTCTTTCTTTTAATACATTGTTGTGAGCCTCCTAGAACCATTATATGTAATAGGTGGTCATATAAATCCTGTAAGTATTTAAGTAAGCAAGCAAGCAAGCAAGCAAGCAAGCAAGCAAGCAAGCAAGCAAGCAAGCAAGCAAGCAAATAAATAAGTCTAAAAATATGTGTTTTCTTACCAGTATAACTCCTATGCTGTTGAGCTCTATAAGTTCCTGGTTGACATTGTTCGTATTTGTCTGCAGAAGGCTGGATATTAACCTAATCACATTTAACCTGGTATTCCCTACCGGTGGATCCAGTACACCCCATGTTGTCTTCATAACACTTTTCTATACAAAAAGAAGAATGCAACATTTAAAATAGAATTCCAACTTCTGAAGAAATATTTAAGTAATAGGAACGTAATTCTGTGTTTAGCATAATGCGTATGTAATTTTATTCAAAGGGCTATTTTCTATAGTTTTATGTTCTGGAATACTGAAAATATTTAAGTAGACTACAGTGTTTTCATAAGTTGTCAATAACAAAAACCTCTCTTCCAAATACTTATGGTTGTACTTCTATTGCAAAAGAGGGTTTTTTTTTTAAAGCCAAACTCAAAGATCCTTTCACCGTCATTTGATTCTGCAGGGCCTTTGGAGAATATAAATTGAGGAAATGCATTTGTTGTTTTACTTTTCTTATAGATGTGTAAGCACTAGGAACAGAGTAGAAAAGTTTTGCTTTCTCTAAAGTGCCATTATTAAGAAAAAGAGGCACAACAGTTTAGCTAGTTGTGCTGAAAACCAAGAAACAAAGAGACAGTAGAGACAGAGTTATGTAATAGAGTGGAAGTCATATTCCCAATTGCTTAGACCAGGGGTCTGCAAACTTAAATACTCAGAGCCATTTGGACCCATTTCCCACAGAAAAGAAAACACTGGGAGCCACAAAACCTAGGTGGGCGTGGCCAACTTGATGTCACTCACTTCCACCAGTCACATGACCCCTAGCCACGCCTACCCAGCCGGTCATTAGGGCAGAGAACCAGTTGTTTAAAAAAATATCTCTCTCCCCTCCCGC
>JANHZT010006322.1:88078-101547 GCA_032468215.1 Stegonotus admiraltiensis
AGATATGTTTTGACGGCACGTCGAAACGCATAGAGGTCCGGGATCCTCCGTATCTCTGGGGGCAGGTCATTCCAGAGTGTAGGTGCTGCCACAGAGAAGGCTCTCCCCCTGGGGGTCGCCAGCCAACATTGTCTGGCCGACGGCACCCGAAGGAGGCCCTCTCTGTGTGACTGTACTGGCCGGTGGGAGGCTATCGGTGGCAGAAGGCGGTCCCGTAAATACGCGGGCCCCAAGCCATGGAGCGCTTTAAAGATGGTAACCAACACCTTGAAGCGCACCTGAAAGACCACCGGAAGCCAGTGCAGACAAGCCAACTTGCAGCCAAGACTACAACATCCTGCTCTCTTTATTTCTAGGTAAAGAATTTTGCTTATGTGGAACATATTTGAGGTGCTATAGTCACAGAGATGACTCTGGAGAAGCTACACAGAAACATACTGTATTTTTCAGAGTATAAGACACACTGGACTATAAGACACACCTACCTTTTTTTGGTGAGGAAAACAAGAAAAAGAAATCTGCCTCTGCCTCCCAGCAATTTTGCCTTGTTGCAGCAAACAGCAAACAGCCTGCTTTACTTTCATTTTCGGTTTCAGCATAGTTTGATTAGCACAAGAAAAAAAAATGCTCCAGCAATTTACCTCCTTGCAGGAAGCAGCAGAGGCCTGCGCAAAACAGCTGAGAGCAGAACAGCTGAGAGTCAGGAGGCCGATCTAACCAATTTGTGCTAATTAGGCTGTGCTGAAGCTGAAATGCGCTGTTTCTTCTTGCTGCTTGCTACAAGGAGGTAAACTGCTGGGAGGCAGAGGCCAAAGGGTGGAGGCCAGTGGTGGGCGGGGTTACATTTGGTATATAAGACGTACCTAAATTTTCACCCCCTTTTAGGGGGGAAAAAGGTGCGTCTTATACTCTGAAAAATACGGTATATTAAACTTGGGAAACAGAGAAAGCCTAAGAAAGACTTCTTCCCAATTCACCAGAATATAAAAAAGAAAGGGGGAAAACTCAATTACACTCTTAAGATTCTATAGTTTACAGGAAAAAGTCAATTTACAATCATAACTGGGAACAGAAATTCAGTTGTAAGTTGTTATGGTCATAAAGCTAGGCACCTACATGACTGGAAGTAATTTTCTGGCCTTTTTCACAGTATTCTTTAAGCGCTGCAATTGCTAAGCAAACCATTCATTTGAAAGAGCGTTTTTTCCAGAAACCAGCAAATACATCACAAATGATGGTCACATGCTCATACAATACTGCCTAGGGTCATGAAACTGACTGACATGTGGTTACATAATCCCCAGGAAGGAGCATTTCTGACCAGTAAAACTTGTAGAGTCTGTTTCCTGATGTAGCTACCTTGAAGGATTAACAGATTCCTCTATAATAATGGAAGATATCAAAGTAAGGGGCATCAGAACTCTTACTCTTTAACAATTTTTCATGCAGAAATAGACATGTTGTCCCCAACAACATTAGAAACATAAAAATTAGGATTGAAGAAACAGTACAGCTGATAAACCAATTCATAATCTGATAACTGCTGAATTTCCGGGCCAAGAACTACATTACTTAACAACAGCAATAGCACTCATATACCCCTTCATGGTGCTTTACAGCCCTCTCTAAGCGGTTTACAGAATCAGCATATTGCCTCCAACAATCTGGGTCCTCATTTTACCGACCTTGGAAGGATGGAAGGCTGAATCAACCTTGAGCCAGTCAGGATCGAACTCCTGGCAGTCAGCAGAGTTAGCCTGCAATACTACATTCCAACCACTGCACCACCATGGCTTACAAATCAACTCAAGGATATAAATCTTCAGGACAGGTCTTTCAGAAAGCTCATTTATCAAAGGATTTCCTCAGTGCTATTGGTAATGTGGTCTGGTGTGTGTATGTATGTGTGCCTTCAAGTTAGATGTTTACTCCTGGCAACTGTGTGGCCAAACCCCTGCAGGTTTCTGACAATGTTTTTTGAAACTGATTTGCCACTGCCTACTTCCTAGGGCTGAGAGAGGGTGACTGACCCAAGATTCCCCAGCTGGCTTTGTGCCTAAGACAGGACTAGAACTCCAAGTCTTATGTTTGTAGCCTAGTGTCTTAACCACTATACCAAAATGGCTCCCAATGCGGCACAGAGCTGTGAATTTCTTATAAGAGACAAAAAGTTCAAATGCACATGAGAAAACACAAACAGGTCTCCTGGAAATTTCTGAAAAATGGCAAAAGCTTTGGAAAAACATGGAGCTATAACAATCTTGGAACTGGTGGCTCAAAGAGCTAGTTCTCAAAGAGTGGCTTATAAATGAGATAAGCAATTGCAACAACACCTGACAATGCTGCAGGAATCTAAAACATAACCTTCCCCCAAGATAAAAACAAAAAACGAACTTTCTGTCCACTTTATCTGTTTGTGCCAACTAACTGAAGATTTTGGATCTAGCTCTGCTATTGCTTTTCCTTTCCTCACTGGTCCATTGGGCACAACATCGTTAGAGTTAAGGGTAAAACCTAATATTAAAACTCACAAATACAACTAATTCTATTGATGCAGTTGAGAAAAATCCGGTAAGACTAATATTTTTTTGAGCTTATGACTATCCAGACTGTGATTATAAATTATTCCATCAATCTAGCAGTTTACCTGTAGAAATCACAGAGAAAACCTAAATATAAGCAAGATTTATGTATTTGTGATGGCAAGGTAATTAAACAGAGCGAGCCATAATAATTTATTTTTGACTTGTTCAGTCATGTTTTGCCCTATTCCAGCTAACACCAGTTCCTCCATTCTGCATTCCGTGAAATGTAGCCAGTCTGAATGTGGCAATGGTGCAGAGAAGTAAACGAACTTTGCATTTCCTTTTCCTTCCATATCTTCCTAGCTACAGCCACACTAAGTGAAGGAATACTTACTTATTTATTTTCGACATTTTTCAATCCTGTTGGATTTCCAAAACAAAGTGTAAGTAAAATATTTAAAAGGTTGTGAAAAAACAAGTAACACTAACAAAAATCATTTGGGATGGGAGTAGCCCTTACCCTGTTCCTCTAGCCATTCTTCACTTTCATACTAGTTTTGAATTTCAACATCCCATTATGGAACTTAATGGTGCCAATATCTGAGTTAGGCAGATCTTTCAAATACCAGAAAGGAAGATAGCACAAATGGGAGGAGGAAGGTGAAATTTATTTATAATATTTATATTGCCGCTTACTTGTGCATAGTGACTCAAGGCAACTTACAGGACATAAAAGCACAACATAAAAGAAACAGAAATAATAAAAAATAAAAATAATAAAATGATAACCCCCTTACCCCACACTGGAGACAACACACATTCATACTAGCCACTTAATGGGCTCCATCTCTCTCTGGGTTCCTCAGGCCTGCTGGCAGAATGTCTTCAGGGCCTTCCAAAAGAGTGTTTGGGGGAGGCAGTCTAATTTCTGGAGAAGCCACCACAGAGAAGGTCCTTCTTCTGGGTCCCACCAGATGTATTGCTTTAGGGTACAGGACCCACAACATTCCTTGCCTCCCCGCTCTAGTGCGTCAGGTAGATGTGATCGGCAAGACATGGTCCCTCAGATAACCTGGTCCTAAATGGAATCAATCATCAACTAGTTTCTTCCAGCTGTTCTCTCCCATGCTTGGAAGACTTGAGGATCTCTCAGGGGAGTCAAGGAAAGTGAGTATTGGTCTTCCCTGGCACGCTTCTTGTCAACGTACTGCCAGAGAATCCAAAGTGTGGGTAATGCTCCGCCTTCTTCCTTTTGGAGACTGAATCTGTTGAGCTTTCTGCCATGCCTCTCCTGGCTGACTCCCAGGTTTGATGAAGACGTAGCAGATGACTTGACATTTCTCTAAACTAGTTGTCCTCTCCTGTACTCTGGACCAGATGGTCACCAGGGCAGGATTGGATTTTCTGGCAGTACATCAAGACGACGCATGTCAGGTAAGACCAACGCTCATTCTCTGATGTACTGCCTTGAGAATCCAAAGTGTGGGACATACCAAAGCCAGCATGTCCTAAGGGTTGGGCACATTCTGGTCCCGAGTCCCCCTGTATGTGTGTGCTTTCTGGAGGACCCTTCTACCAAAGGCTGCCTCAGCCGAAACAAATGTGTCCAGCTTATAGTGTCTGATGAATGGGAACAGTGAGGACCAAGTTGCTGCCCTGCATACCTCCTCTACAGAGGCCTGTGTCGCCCACAGCACTTCTGGTAGAATGTGCGGTTACTTGCCGGGGCACTGGTAGAGCCTGTATTTTGTAGGCCTTGGCGATGTATGTCCAAATCCACCATCCCACTGTTGTTGCAGTAACCTTACTACCTAGCATAGAAGTTTGGAATGATATAAACAAACAGTGATTCTGTTCTTCTCAAAGGAGCTGTTATATGTAAATGCGAAGTAACCTTCTGACTTCCAAGGTGTGCCATTTCCTTTCTAGTTCATGTTTTGGGTTCGGACAGAAGTCCAGCAATATGATTTCCTGTGCCCTGTGGAAACAGGAATTAACCTTGAGTAAAAATGAAGGGTCCAGTCATAGTACTACCCTGTCTGTATGGAATATACGCAGATCCTCCCTTACGGAAAGGGCTGCCAGTTCTGAGATTTGTTGGGCCGAAGTAATCGCCACGAGGAAAACTACTTTGTATGTCGCAGGCTAGCCTCTCATAACAGTTCAAAGGGGTTCAAGGAGATGGGCTGCAGGACCTTGGATAGGTCCCAGGTGGGGTACCTGTGTACCACTGGTGGCTTTAAATTGATTGCTCCCTTAATGAAGCTGCGCACCATGGGATGATACGCTAGGGATTCTAGGTCCCCGCATGGTAACACCGATGCTAGCACTGTTACCTGCCTGCGTATGGTACTTGGGAACAGTCCCTTGTCCAGTCCATCCTGAAGGAACTCCAGGATTTGACCCACTGTTACTGAGGTGGGATCGATGTCGCCCTTGGAACACCAGCTACAAAAGGTCTTCCAAGTTGAATTGTATATCTTATTAGTTGAAGGCCTCCTGGAGGCCTGGGTTGTCATGATGACTCTGGGAGATAACTTGCCCTGTGTCAGGACTTCCCACTCAAATGCCAGATGGTCAGCTTTAACCATTGTGACTCCAGATGAACCAGAGCCCCCTGGCTGAGGAATATCCTTTCTTGCAGGATCCTCCATGGTCTGGCTATCGATAGACTGACCAGATCTGCAAACCACGGCCTCCTGGGCCAGTGAGGGGCTATGAGTAATACTTTCCCCTTCTCCTCCAGCACATTCCTGATCACCCTCAGGATCACGGGAAGGGGGGTAGGGAAGATGTATAAAAGGCCCTTCAGCCATGGGATGTGGAGTGCATTAGCCCCCTCCACCCCTGCTGTTGCGAACCTGGAGTAAAATCTCGGCAGCTGGCTGTTTGATGGCATGGCAAACAGGTCCAGTACCGGAGTCCCGAACCACTCTGTTATTTCTCTAAATAGATCCGGATGCAGGCACCACTCTGTGTGATTGATTGTAGTCCTGCTGAGCCAATCTGCCTGGACATTCATTGTTCCTGAGATGTGCTCCACTCTGATGGAGAGAAGGTGCTTCTCTGCCCAGAGGCCCAACTGATCTGCCTCTCATATGAGAGCCCTGGAATGAGTGCCCCCGACGGTTTATATGAGCCTTCGTGGCTACATTGTCTGTCATGATGGGTATGTGATTACCCACTGTCCTATCCTGAAACACTCTCAGGGCCAGGTGAACTACCCTGAGTTCTATGCAGTTGATATTGTTTGCTAGGTTTTTCTGTGACTACTGCCCTTGTGCCATCTGTTCCTGAAAGCGGGCACCCCAGCCAAAGAAGCTGGGGTCTGTTGTGATGGTTAGTCGGTCAGCCTCCTTGAAGGCACAACCCTTGTCCATCGCCTGGGACGTCCACCAATGAAAGGACTGCAACACCTTGTGGGTAACTCGAACCTTGGTGTTTGAATTTCTTTCTCCGGCCCACTGGTAGGGTACGAGAAACCATTGTAGGGTTCTTGCATGTAGGCGAGCCCAGGGAACTATTGCGATGCACGATACCATCTTGCCTAGGAGTTTTGAGAGAATGGCTAGTGGAACCCTGCGGTCCGCCTGAATCTGATTTACTAATGACCTTATGCTTACCTGTCGCTCCTGTGACAGGCAGACCTCACATAGTGTAGTGTCTACGATCACCCCAGGTGAGGCAAATGGTTGGAAGGAATCAGATGACTCTTCCCATAATTGACTGAAAACCCATGATCCTGCAGAATCAGGATCGTGACTTGTAGGTCTCCGATGCCTGATAGTGGGAAGAGGACTGGATTAGAATGTCATCCAGGTAACACTGGACTTGTATCGGTAGTGCCCTGATGTGGCCCGAGAGTGCTGCCAGGACCTTGGTGAACACCCTGGGTGCTGAGGACAGCCCGAACGGTAAGCCTCTGTATTGGTAATGGTGCCCCACGTAACAGAACTGGAGGAACTGACGCTCTGATGGTAGTATTGGAATGTGGAGGTAAGCGTCCATCAACTCTATGGATGCTAAGAAGTCGTCCTCTCAGATGCCCTCCAAGATGGACTGGAAGGATTGCATTTTGAACCTCTTGTAAATGAGGTACTTGTTTAACTTTCTCAGGTTGAGAATTGCTCTGAACCCCCCCGAGGTCTTGGGAACCACAAAAAGTATGGAATAGAAACCCTGTCCCTGTTGATTTGCCGGGACCGGCTGGATGGCCTGAATGTCCAACAGGTGTTGAATTGTAGTTTCTATGAGGTCCCTCTTTGTGTTGTTCCCTGGTATGGGACAGTATGAAGAATCTTGGAGGTTTGGAGAGAAATTCGAGCCTCAAGCCTAGCTTCACTATACTTAGGACCCACGTGTCTGACGTGGTTGCCTCCCATTGGCTTGCAAACAGTGCTAGGCGGCTGCCAATGGTAGATTCTGTCCTGGGGTCACTTGTAGCGCAGGAAGGGGCGCCCTCCAGAGCCATGAAAGGGCGTCTTGGTCTGGAACTGCTGTTTGGTTCTGTCTCGGAATTCAGCTCTATGTTTTGTCGGTTGGTTCCCTGTGGAAACCACCTTTGGAAGTAGCCTTGACTTGCTTCCGCTGGTTGAAAGGAGGAATTACACACATAAGGTGATGATTGCCGGTCCGCCCGCCTGTGCAAGGATCACAGGATCTTCCTCCTGTCCTTGGTCTCTACCAGGATGGGTTCCATGGCTTCTCCAAACAGCTTGCCACTTGTGAATGGTGCAGAGGCTAGCCTCCGTTTCAATTTGGCATCTGCTTGCCAGTTGCAAAGCCAAAACATTCGCCTGGCCGTCACCGCTGAGGCCATTGCCCTGGACACGAATTGAGCTGTGTTCAGGGTGGCATCCACCGAGAATTCCGTTGCTGCTATCAGCTTGGTAATGTCCTGTTGGAGGAGATGGTCATCAGCTGGAATCCTGCTTTGCATCTGTCGCAGCCAGGCTAAGGAGGTCCTGTTGAAAAGTGAGGCGGTCGTGGCTGATTTGATCACCCAGGCCGCTGCCTGATGAACCCTGCGAAGGGCCAACTCTGACCTCCTATCCTCTGGCCTCAGATTGTCTGCTGCATCCTGGGAAACTAGGTTAGCCAAATTCAAGGCCGCAATTGGCCCGTCTACTGATGGCAGTTGCAGCTTCTCTGTGAAGTCTGAGGCTATATTGTAAATTTTTTTGTCGTTCCCATTTGGGTTAGGATATGTTCCTGGTTGGGAGTCCATTGTTTTTGGACTACATTCCGAAACAATTGTGGCTAGGGACCAACAAGTGGGCCAGGGCTCAGTTTGAGCCACTGGTTGTGCAAACAGAAGCGCATTTGGATCTGGTGGGCCCTGTGAATTCTTTTAATCCTTAGGGTCATTTCCCATGTTAGCTGTGGCCTTGACCTTAAACAGAGGAGGCTTAAAAAGGGAGGGGCAAAACAGCCCCGTGAATGCCGGGGGATCAGGAACCGATCCCTCGTCTTCTGAAAGGCTCCATTCTTTCTGGGCCTCCTCTCCTGAAACCCCATCTCTGCTCTGTAGTGATGGGGTGGAGGAGTTAGATTCCCTAAAATTCCTCTGACCTTGGTGTGCCAAACTTTGGCTATGCTCCAGGTCTGAGTCTGATGCCATAGAGTCTTTCTGATTTCCCTGTTGCAAGGATGTGACTATCCTGTTAGGGATATCAATAATTTCATTTGCTCAGCAATCTCTGAGCTTTGACCCTCCCCAGAGCGTAAACTAGCCATTGTGGGAGTAAAGGTTGCCTTGGAGCCATACGCTTCCTCTTTAAATCAGGCTCCCATTCATTCTCTGCTGACAAGATTGTCTGGCTGAGGGAATTGATCTATGGAGCCCTCTGGAGACCAGTTTGGAGGCTGGATTGACTCTCATCCTCAGCTGTCTCTGAATGTCCTGGAGAATGGATGACTTCCTTGGTCCCAGGGAACTCTGCTAGCTCTCTCCATTCTGTCTTTTTCCCTTTGTAATCTCCCTTTCCAAGGCCTTCTCTTTCCTGAGGGCAACACGCTCCTCAGCCTTAGATATCTCTCTCTTTGCAGTTAATTTCCCGCTATCCATTTTTGAAACTGCAAGGCTTCTTTGTTCTATTTGGGAATGTCCTACGCGCCCCCCCCTTTCCCCCACTCACGAGTCATCCCATGGCCATCTAATGCAGCAGTATTCTATATCCTTTGATGTGCTGGGGATTTTCCAGACCCTTGCTGGGGCGGGGGCGCCAGGACATCTGCTGAAGAAGCATGCCAAACTTTAGCCCTTCTGGGAAGAAGCCGGAAATTGCGCTGGTCTGGAAAACTTATCACTCCAGCCACTTAATTATGGCGGCTGCTGGCAAGCCAACTAGCCAGCACTCACTTTTCTGCAGTGAATCTGTGCCTGCAGATTCCTTTGTAGCGCCGCCGATCAGATCGGTTAGCCTACTAACTGGTTGCAGCAGCTATCAGATAGACTGGGTCACCAAGTGATCTTCCCCCACAAGGCTTCTCTTCTCTCTCGCTTTGAGGAATAGTTTTCCTTTTAAATCCAAGGCACACAGCTGCAGCGATCCCCAAGCGCTCCCTCTTACATATTCTTAACGACTTTCTTCCTGTCCTGAGAATCCAAAGTAACCTCAGTTGTTAAAGAAAAACAAATCTTCTCTGAATTGCTCAACTAACACGGCTCTCTGAATGCAAGACTGAATCAAATCTGGGAGTCAATCAGGAGAGGCGTGAAAGAAAGCTCAACAGATTCAGTCTCCAAAGGGAAGAAGGCGAAGCATGACCCAGAGTTTGGATTCTCAAGGCAGTACATCGGAGAAGGAATAGCTACAAGCCATGATTTTTTACAAAAACGTAGCATTTCATTGCCGCCCCCCCCCATGCTAGTAGTTTCACCTGTACCTCCTCAACCTGCTTAAATTCACAGCCCTAAAACAAAATCTAAGGAAAACAAACATTGACTAGCTACCCAGGTAATACATACTCAGATCTGCTGGTTAAGTTCCAAGGAAACCTGAGCTTTTGTAATATGAGCAAAGCTAAAATACCACCAGTAATCTGAATCAGGATTATGTTGATGTATATAGCCTTACTGAAAGCTAAGCCAAGATGTCAACCTACAGAAGGGAATTCACTTTCAGATTAAGCAAGATGGCACAGATATTCTTGCTCCAGAAGTCACAAAACTGAATCAATCTATTTTCACCGAGTTGTGTATTTTTCTTACTTTGGGGGGTTCCAGGAGCAATTCGTGGAAAGATGAAAGTCGTGCTTTTACGGCTTCTAATACACTTTTATTGACCGAGTATGTTGAGTGGCTCATACCTGGAGGGCAAATCTCTATGTGACCTTCAAATCTGTAACACATACATAAAAAGAAAAATGTTTCCCTATTAATACAGTAAGCAAGACTACTGAAAGATTACGTTTGCTACCAGCAGCACTATCAAGCATGAGCTTTTTCAATTACAAATTCAAATAATCTTTTCATCTTCAGAAAACAACTGCTCACCACAACATAAGAACAATTCAACCTTTTCTAGAGTCCAAAGCAATATTTTCAGACAATGAAGTGAGCTCAAAGCTTTGTTGCGTTATATAAAGGGTCTACTGGCTATTCCAAATAGTAGGTTAACGCTTAACATAATTCATATTTGCAGCAATGTATTACCCCCTTGATTAATTCAGTTACATCGTCATGGAAGAAGTATACATAAATATTCGTTTGAAAATATGTATAGCGGCCTGCATATAACAGGCTCACTATCATAAAGCATTGCTGTATTATGAACAAGAAATCTGTGGCTGTATTCAAAATAACTGGCTCAGTACCAGGATGGACAGAAGATCAGTTATCATTATCAATGCAAACTTCAGATTTTACTTGTTCATTCGCTTTTGATACCTGGAATTGAACAAATCAGATAAGAATTATCAGAAAAATATTGATTCAGAATGTTTCTGTGTACATTAAGAGTATAACATTATATCTGAGGAAGGAGTGATAAGCAAATATAGCCATAACCTAATAGCTACTAAAAAATTAAGAGTACCATTAGAATAGAAAGATAAAAAATTAACTTACGTTGGCCGTCTTGTTTCCAGTAAAGTCAGTAATATCTGAATTGCACTGACTATTGCAGATTCATTTTTCTCTTTATTAAAAATATTTGATAGCAGCTGTTCTATAATTTCTTGTCTATAATAAAAAGATAATGCTTGAAATATACTTTTTATTATGTAGATAATTTCAAAGAAAATCTTTGCAGTTTATTTTAAAAAGTCCTTTATACAAAGTCTAGACAAGTATTTTTGCTTTAAATCTAATACTTAGTTGCATGAGAAAGTTGTGTAGAACTGGATTCTTACTTTTATGGTATAAATAGTCCTCGGCTTATGACCACTACTGGGACCAGGACTTCCATTGTTAAGTGAGGTGGTGGTTAAGTGAGTTGCATCCAATATTCTGACTTTTTTTTGCTGCACTCGTTAAGCAAATTGGTGCAGTTGTAAAGTGAATCATACAGTCGTTAAGTGAATCTAGCTTCCTCCATTGACTTGTTCTAGCTTGTCAGAAGTCAGCTAGGAAAGTCACAAATGGTATTCATGTCAGCTTGGGGGATGGAGGGGGTGTTGCAGCCATCCAAAATACATGTCAGTTGCCAAGTACCAGAATTTTGAACATGAGAATGCTGAGATGGTTGTAAGTGTGAAAACAGGTAAGTCACTTTTTTCAATGCCATGATAACTTTGAATGGTCCCTAAATAAATGGTTGTAAGTTGAGGACTACCTGTACACTGATATATAAACAAGACAATCTAAGCCTATATTAACAATGTGTCCAGGCAACCAAATCCTTCTTCTACATGTCTAAATGTATCACAAATTCTTACTCTCTTGTAAAGGTTAACCTTCTTATTTAATACTTTTTGGAATAAAATCTGTGAATTAATCTATAATCTATTATTATAAATATTACTATTATACATAAAATGTGTGAGTCACCTGTTTAAAAAAGTACATTGTTATAAATACAAAGGCTAAGGTCAGATACATCACTAAGTCATGTTTTGGCATTTTATTTATTTTTATTTAATGTGGCTGTCTATCTTATGCAAATAACTGAGTGGCTCACAAAATATATAAAATATATAATAAAATATAAAAAATGAGGCACCTTATACATATTCTTCAGTGACAAATTCACCTATGTCAGGTTTCACTAACAAGCTGCCCCTAATCCCTGTGGGTTTATATAGCCTTTCAGAAGGTCATGGGATCAGGATCACATGGATGGGAGGATGCTATTCCAATGCAAAATGTACATCTCATGGTTTCCACGAGATGCCACTGTTTCCTTGAAAGGAACAGGGAAGTGGGCTTGGGGAGTATGCCACTTTGCTCCATCTGGTGGGGTAGATAAAACAACTGGAGACAGTGTTTCCAACAAGTAATCTGGCCCTGTGTCACATAGAGTTTTAAAGGTGATAACTAGCGCCATGATTTGCATGCCAAAGCATAATGGAAAGCAGTGGAGCTGAGGCAGCAAAGACATTACATAAGTAAATGAATGAACTCCATGTTATCATGTGTTTTTTCTAAGCAGTTCTGAAGCGGGAATATCATACTTGCTATTTAGAGCTCTAAATATTTTGTTTTTATTTATTTACTGCTTGCTACAGCTTATATAGACACTATTACCATTATTAATATCTCTACCTTTCCTAACAGAAGGAATACATTTAAACTTTCAAAATCCATAGATAACATAACTTATTTTAAAAGTAAAGTAATATCTTTACACCAACCTACTTTTCTAGTGTTGCAAGCAGTGGATCTGGTTCAGAACTGTTTTGTACTTGTAGCATCTGGTCTCTACTCAAGCGTATAATTTCACAAAGTGACTGGGATGCATTTGACTGTCTCTGAAGAACAAGAGATAATTTATAAAGGAAAAAAGAAAGCTAAACAATTTTATTTGCTAATTAATACCAGAAACAATTTAACACAGTTTTACTATTTTCTAGAAGGCACAATTACACTTCAAGTAAGTGGATTAAGATTTTTCCTCAGTCCTGTAACTGCAGAACCCATTATTTTAATATAATGTTATAATTAAGTATATAATGAAGAAAATTTAAACTCTTTAAGCAGAATAGAAGTAAACTAGTATATAAAATGAAATATAAATTATAAAATAGATTTCTTACATCTTCATCTTGAGAAGGATGGACGATTTCCACAAGCCGCTGAATAATTTTCTCTTCATTTAACCACTGTGGAAACATATGGAAATTTTCTCTTTTTTAAAAAAAATCACCTTCCAGAATTACGACTAAATATAATTATTGCATAATTCACCCACTGGTGCTATTTAATACTAAAGTGCATTCCCAGTAATTCCAAGATATTCAAAATTTGCAGAAAGAAAATTACAAGTACTATTAGTGAGTATTCCATGCTACGTATTTACTTTGTTATACAATGACATCATGAAAACAGCTCATTCTCAGGCACCCTTGAAACAAGATAATAAATTATTCAAGAAATAAATAACTATTCTCACTTAATAAAGCAAAAAGGTTTTTAAAGGGAAAATTTTATTTATCAAAAATAAATAAAAACAAGGGTTAAAATACACAGGATTTGGAGAGCTATATAAGAGATGAAAAAACCCACACAGATGGGGGTCAGAAGAAAACATTTAGCAGGAGCTGAAATAACTAAAGAAGGGAATATTATTCAAAGGCCTATGAAGGAGGTAATAAGAACAGACGGGAATGCACCAAAAGGTTTAAATAAATTTAAGCTGGTTATATGGCGTTTTCTCATATAACCAGCACTTTCCAAAGTCTTCAATTGCAGATAATAATAATAATAATAATAATAATAATAATTATTATTATTATTATTATTTTATTTGTATACTGCCCTTCTCCCGAAGGACTCAGGGCGGT
>JANHZT010006322.1:107198-118577 GCA_032468215.1 Stegonotus admiraltiensis
TGGCCGGCGTTGCTTTTAGATTCTGAATTTTTAAAATAGATTGCAATTCTCTAAATATACACAGATGGAACTGAATTCAGTGAAACCAATAAAGCTTACTTCCAAATGCAGATACTTAGCATTACAGTAAGAAACAATATTTAGCAGACATACAAGGAGGGGACCAAAAGAATGATACAGGATTTGACACAGGATTTTTAAAAGTATGTACAGAGCTATAAGTAGTTAAGCCAATTTCTGGTTTGGCTGCCTCTTACAGTATGATCCCTACCCAATAAAGTTAACTACCACCTGCTTTTGGTATCTACCTAATCATTGTAAGATTAAAAAGGCAGAAGAATAACCAATGAATTAATATATTAGTACTTTTGCAGAATTTAAGTTCTATACATCAAATATATTTTACACAAATGAAAATCAAACATTGGCTTATTTATCAGGCCACTGCTACCACTCATTCCTAACTTATAAAGCAATTCTGTGCTATATCCTATTAAAAATCTGATTTCCAGATTTCAGCTCTGCTCAAAGAATTCCAAATCTTTGTGAATGAAAAATCCCTGTGCATTCAACTTCTAGTCCAATGGACATTTAGAAAGAAGACCTTTCAAGAAGATGGAATTTAGTATCAAGAAAACATGTGCACCTCATGGTATATGAAATTCTACAATATATAAGACCCACTGATTTGTAATAGTAGTCAAAGAAGACCAATATTAAATATCAACAAAAAAGAAAGCATACTACTGCAAACATGTTACTGCGTTATTCACAAACTTTCTCCCAGGCAAGCTGTTTGAGCTGGTTTCTCAATATGGCAGATGCTGACCAGATTATTCCATCACTTTCAACAGGAGACCAGGACCCTTGGAATAAGGAAAAATACCCAACATGGATCAAAGGGTAAATTGCAGGATCCTCAAAAAGATATATTTGATTGAACTTAAATCTTTAAGATGTAATTATGCTTACAAACACATATTCTATTCAAGTTCCACTTACTATTCTAATATAACGCTCTTTGGTTCTCAAGTGAGATGCAAAACAGCCACCTAATTTCATATAGTTCTGGCAAAGTTTTATCAGTCTCATGTTATTTGCTTCCAAGGAGAGTATATGTAGCATTGCAACAGAATACAACCAGAATTGAACCCAATAATGGAGGGCTCTTAGGAGAGCTAATGTACTGACCTTCAAAATAATTTTTTTAATAAAAAGCATTTTTTAAAAAAAATTCAAAATCTTATGACAGCCAAATCTATGGCATCTCATTATTATTTGTTTAAATTGCTTAAAGCAAAGTATATATTGCTGCTGAAAAGATTGTTGATCTTTGAACAAGTATAATGAAGAGAATATAGATTTTTACTCTGCCTTTATCATTTTATAAGTAATTCAAAGCGGCAAATATATATAAAAACCTTCCTCCTATTTTTGATCCCAACAACCACCATCCAGTGAGATGAGTTAGGCTGAGAGGAAATAACCAATCTAAGGTCACTCAGCCAGCTTTCATGCCTAAAACAGGACTAGAACTCAGAGCTTTCTGGTTTCTAGGCCACCACCTTACCAGACTCTCTCAAAGAGAAGAAAGAAACTGAACATAGGATTCAAAGATATACTAAAATAGTTTATTGAATTTCATCATTTTCAGGCAAAAAATACATTTATCTTCACAATGACTGAGGGGGCATAAGAGCAGCTTTTATTGTTGCAGCATGCAGGACACAAAATGTCCAAATATACCAAAAACTGAATATATAATCAGCATTTCTACTTTTAACAGTGAAAAGTGTAAGGAGGCATCTGGATGATTTGACCCTAAAATTTTATTTTCCAGGCTTATTTGCATTCAACAGCCGTAATCTCATCAAATATGATAAAGAGATATTTGATCGTTTTGTGAAGATTGTTTCAGTTTTTAAGAATTTCTCTAAAAAAAGGCTAGCTTATTAGTCTTCAGCCTTTTCCTAATCAATACACTACAGATAGTGAAGCAATCTCCTCCTCTAAATGGGCTTTCTGTTGTTCTATTACTTACCAGGAATATTCATTATCTTTACTCCAGATGTACAAAACAAATTCTAAGTGACCATACTCCACTTCACAGACTAAAAAACTTCAAAATTCTTTATGTCCTCTTTTCACACTTCTAGTATGCATGGAAACTTCCCACTACTGGATATTTTAGTAATTCTTCTTGCTAACTTCCTATCAATGCACCAAGACCTAAGGTTGCACGTAACACAGTAGCCGTAAGATTATTTTTTTGGCTTTACAATTAGAGGCTACTGCCTTCAATATGCATGCCATGTTTTATGCTGTTTTTACAGCACAGCTGAGTCAGGGATCTGCATTATTGCATCACAGAAGGACATGAGCATTTCTCCATAGCTTTTAGGTGACTACCAAGAATACTGATATTCATTTAATTTTATATTAACACTTGTATATTTTTAGTGTCTTTTTACACTGTGCTAGTACACTCTTCTTCTTTTACTTTAGAAGACAGCTTCTTTTACTTTAGAAGACAGCTGTAGAAGATACTATAGAAATATGTATTTGCTATATTTAACTCCTTGGTCTTATTTGATTTCTGTTAAATCAGGAAGGAAAAACATCTAACCTCCATTTTACATATCATTCCAAACTGTTGATGCCAGACTTATTAAACAGGTGCAATTACATAAATAAGAAGCTTGCAAGAATCTTTTGCAAGTATATGAAACTTCTGGATCAGCAAGCCAACAGCTGGAAACTGACAAACCACCTATCCAATATATTCAATACATGTAGAAATTACTAATATTTCTATGATCCATGCTCTTTTATGGTATCACAGTCCATTGTTAATGCAACTTATTCTATTCCCAGAGAGAAAATATCTGCTGCAAACTCTACAAGGCATTAGGAAGGGGATCTGGCTAGTAAACACTCAGCTCCATTTAGTCACCCTGACTCTATCCCAAATTAAGGGATTAAAGGTTCATAAAAAGGGTTTTATTTGTGCACAAATAGTCTTTGTGGTTACGACAACATGTGAAGCAAGAATTTGAAGGGGAACTAACAACCAGTCCTTGAAGCTGTGGCCATTGCATTGCAGAGTCACATGATTATGATTTGGGTGCTTGGCAACTGGCTCATAATTACAATGGTTGCAGTGTTCTGTTGTCAAGATTGCCATTTGCAACCTTCCCTGCCAGCTTCCTGCCAGCAAAGTCAATGGAAAGCCAGCAGAAGATGGCAAGTTACTCCTGCAGGTTGCTCCTGGCTGTTCTCCTGAGCCCCTGGGTGGCATGGGGATCTCATCCCCTGAAGGACCCACTGTCCATACTCTGAAGCACCTGCTCAGCATACTCCTTAGTGCTGACCCTCCTGCTCATAGCTCTCACCTGCTGGCCTGCTTCCATGGGACATAATTTCAGCATCACAAGCACATGCTTCTGGATTCCTCTTCCCACATTGAGGCATGTGAGTTTCTCACCTAACAACAGGCACTTCTGGGATTGCTATTGCTAGCAATGTGGTCACGTAACTCTACTTTATGACCATGCTGCTCAGCGACAGAAATTCCAGTTCACAGTTAGCCATTGTTAATTGAGAAACCACCTTAGCTAGAATTTGCTAAAAAGCTAGAACAGCAGCTGGTTCGGAGTAATCTTGTGCCTGAAAAAAACCACACATTTCAGGTGTTCTGGTTTATGCATGCAACAAAATGGAGCTTTTGGAACAGGAGAAATATTATTAACTAAGTGGAAGCAAAAGGAGAGAAAATTTTGGAAAGATCAGGGAGCTGGTAGGATATATCACACTGAAAGACTGGTGTTTGTGTGTGTGTGGCCCTGGGAAGATGGGATGGGTAGATGAGTCAAATGGAATATGTCACATTGGGAGTTGCTGAGAAGGGAAAACAGGGTGATACACTAACAATAGCCCTTCCCCTCACCCCCAATTCAGATTATCTTTTGTCCAAAACTCCAATCAACCAAACCATACTGAGTTTTAGTTCTATTGAATCAAGGCTTGATTCAAAACTGTTCAGCAGAAACTCTGGAACACGATGCTTTGTTCCAGATTTAAAAAAAAAAAAATTCTCATTTCATGCATTCCCCGATACTTAGTTTCAAAAACTTAACTGTCTATCATTAACATGTAGCCTTAGAGTATTATCCTGTAAACATGAGCCATGGTGGCGCTGTGGTTAGAGTGCAGTACTGCAGGCTACTTCTGCTGCCTGCAGGCTGCCTGCAATTTGGCAGTTCAAATCCCACCAGGCTCAAGGTTGACTCAGCCTTCCATCCTTCTGAGGTGGGTAAAATGAGGACCCAAATTGTTGGGGGCAATATGCTGACTCTGTAAACTGCTTAGAGGGGGCTGTATAAAGCACTGTAAAGCGGTATATAAGTCTAAGTGCTATTGCTAAATGAATACAGAAAAATGTAAAATATTTCATGTTCGTAAGTGATCACCTATATGCTTTCTAGAACCCATTTATTGACAGCAAATTATGCAGCATACATTGCTGCATGTTTCTTACCTTTAAACTTTACCTGTGACCATATCCTGTCTTCCAAAGCCCATGTTTTACCACAGAATCTACTGGCTGGCTTCCAGAGAATGGGTTGTATATTTAACTGAAAAAATTTACAAGTCAGACTCTACCATTGGTCCAAGTTAATTGAAGAATTCTAACTAATCAATACTAGTGTATATTCAACTTGAATTGAAGCTATACCTGGAAGACCCAATGTAGTTCCTGTGGGCTCCACTAGCAATTATCAAATTTCATAGCCCTGATATTTAAAAATTAAAAATACCTGAACCAGGAGATTTTTATTCTAGAAACAAAATGATGTGCTGTTAAAACAGCCCAGTATTTTTCTCCCCTCCATTACACAGGATCCCTTTTTTACTTTTTATTTGTAAACTGTGCAGGACTGCTAAGGAGTCAAGGTCTCTAAATGTGTGGAAGGACCGATGAATAAATAAATAAATATCTTCATCCATTAGTACATACTGGAGTGCAGAATTTACATGGCAGGTGGTTATTACATTTTTCCTTCAGCAAAATGGTTAAGAAAAATCTAAGAAGCAATTCCATACTATAACCTGGCTAAGGAAAATATTGTTGACAAAACACTGTTGATGAAGTATGTATTGGAAATGCTCAAAGGGCAAAAAACATTCTTGTATGCCAAACCATGACTGCAAGAATCAACAAGTACAATGTTCAATAAGTTTAATGAAACAAGTAATTTTCCAATATTCTTGACCTAGAAACCCTCCAATTACTGGTTCTATAATATCAGCAATATCAGAGGGCTGTGCAATCAATATCCATTAATGATTAAATATTTTAAGCAGCTGTACTAAAAAGCATCTCCTGAAATGATACCTGAAGATCAGCAAATAAATCATGCATTCTTTTGTAAAGGCAATGTATTATCTGGAATGCCACTGTCAATAACTAAAAAGAGGTTCCAGAAGAAAGCTTTTAAATTACTAAGATGGTCTTATTATTAGCTAAATATTCACTGAAGAAAATGTTTTAGAATATAAACCATTAAAAAAAATCTCTTGACTATTTATACATTGAGGAAAAAATATATAGACAAAATCATAGAACAGCATATTACATCAAAAATTATATTGACTGTAAGCATTTCTTATGGAATACTGACAGTATAAAGCATCTGCTTTATTGATAATGCAAAAGTCCATGGGGAGATATTCATTTATTCTTGAAAGAGTTGAACAGGCTGCAGGTTAAATTTATATCTTAAGATAATTGTAACACCAAGAAAATGAAGTAGAAAGAATGAAATAGTGACTCTGAAATTTGTGCTAAAAATTAATGGAATGGACTCATTTATTTTATTAAATTTAAATACTGCCTACAGTTCTGGACAACTTATATATGCTTTGGAAATTAAAATTAAACTAAACTAAAAGTAATAAAACTGAAAAACCATAAAGAAGCTTTGAAAGGAAGAAAATTTTAGAAGACCTACAAATATATCGGGGTCGGTTCTACTTACCTTTACTACTGGTTTGTAGTGGGGCTGCTCGCGCGCGCGCTCTTCTGTGCAAACGCAAAAGCTTCTGTGCATGCGAAGCGTTTTGATGACGTCGGGGTCAATGGCCGGAGCCTCCAGCCGGTTTTACTACCAGTTCTGTAGAACTGGTGCGAACCGGGGGCAACCCACCACTGGAGCGTATGCAACACCCCAAAGTAATGGATATAAATGGAGAACTATTTGAGTCTTTAAGACTAGATGCAGAAGTACTTGAAGATATAAAATCCAATACCTACAGCAGTTACTTACTGAACTTTGACCATTTTTGTTTTTTATCATTTGCGATAACTCACTCTCACAGAGAACTTTGCTTAATACAGCCTGATTTCTCTTCATTTGTGATTGCTTTAGCATGTTGGTCAATGTGAAGGAAACATGGTAGTTACATTTGGAAATATTCATACCAAATAAAATATTATTTGTATCATCTTTGTGGACTTCTTAAAAAGACATCAGAAATAGAATGAACTAAGAAAATGAGACTGATCAAATAAGTTTCATAAAGCAAAAGCTGTATTCAAGTAATCCCCTGGGAAGGGTGGGTATTTTTAATTCAACATTTCATTCATCCAAAGATTTTTCAAAAATGATTGCTTTCTATACCTCAGATGTCAAGCTCGCATCGTCACGTTGTCATCATGTGACGTATCGCGACTTTTTCTCCTTCACTAAAACAGGGGTGGGTATGGCCAGTGCATGATTCATCCAGCCGGCAGGCCATGAGTTTAACACCTCTGCTATACCTGCATTATAGTGGCAATAATTTTTATACAGACTGTTAAAATCTATAGAACCTTATCCTGAGGGCGGGGCTGATGTTGTGGCGATACAACGCATCTCAACGGGGCTCCGTGGGATCGCACGGAATTTGACCTGCCAGGAGGTTCTGAGGGACGCAAATCACTCTGGAGAGGTGATGAAGACAGAGAGGACATTCCACTGATCACAAGGAGACTGCATACTCCTTGTTTGGCACAAAGGAAGCTCTCAATCCAGCAGGAAGAAAAAGATGGGCATTGGGTGCCTGACCAGAGCTGTGACAGCCAACCGATGCAGCAAACAATCTGATGAATTGTAAAAATATATACATGTCTGGATGCATGTGTTTATCAAAAGAGGCTATGTGTTTGAGCGTGGCAGGAGAAAGAAAACCCTCCATCCATTCCCCATGGCCATAAAGTCCCCTGAGAAATCTGGCAATTAGGTATCGTACCACCATTAAGTCAGTATCATCAATTTTCTTTTCATTTTTCTTATAGTAAGGCAGTAGGTATCCTGGATGAGGATAAACTCAATTAAGACAGGGATATAGCTAAATGTGTGCTCATCTGTTTCTGGAAAACTTATTTTTTTAAATCCCACTCTTAACTTTGGGCAAGCAAGTATCCTTTCCAGACCAGAATACTTTCCATCAAATTCTGGTTATTTATTTTCACTTTCAGAATGTGAGAAACTGTTTCTGGAAAATGCCCTGACACAAAGTCTAAAACATTGTAGTAGCCCTGAAAGGGGCATTATCAGTGAATATATTTAATATTTATTTAAATCATATGTATACAGTGAGATCTGAAAGTATTAAAAACTATTATTCTAGAATTGAAGTAACTTTTAATTTCCAGGATTGGTTTAGAATACATACATTAAATCAAAAATCCTGAGTAACCAGAGACAATGCTATTAAAAGATCATCTTTTCCTGTACAGCTAATCCTCAACCTATGACAATAATTGAGTCCAAAGTTTATGTTGCTAAGTGAGATATTTGTTAAATGAGTTTTGCCCCATTTTATAACTTTACTTGCCACATTTGTTAAGTGAATCACTGCAGTTAAATTAGTAACCTGGTTTTAAATGAATCTGGTTTCCTTATTGATTTTGCTTGTTAGGAGGTGGCAAAAGGGGATCACATGATCAAGGGTCACTGCAACTGTCATAAATGTGAATCAGTTGTCAAACATCTGAATGTAAATCATGTGACCATGGGGATGTTGCAATGGTCAAAAGTCTGAAAAATGGTCATGTCACTTTTTTCAGTGCCGTTGTAACTTTGAACAATCACTAAGTGAATTGTTGTAAGTTGAGGACTACCTGTACAGTGACTCTTGCTTTTCTTACAAAAGAAGTCTAATTATAAAACAAGTCTTATGTAGAATGTCATTTCTCAACTTACACAGAAACTCTTATGTTCATTCAACATGCATTTTTAAAATACCGAATGAACATTACAGATTTTATGCAAGTACCATGTCACCTCAACAATAAGCAGCCTGACATCAAGACAGAAGAACAGAATTTAAATTATGATATAAGCACACCTCCATAACCTAGACAGAAACATTGATAGGTGAACTGATAAAATATCAAAGATTATATATCCAGGTTTCATAAAACAAGCTGTTCAAATAGTTTAAGTAACAGCAGTTTGAATATTCTCATTTCACCACTTTCACCACAATCCTGGATGAGAACTTGATTTTTGTAATTGATCTATATAATTTTCATAGAAAAGTTTTCATGGGGCAGCAGTTTGTAATAAAGTAGATTTTTGTTTCTTTATTCTTTATCTTTAAAGTTTATGTCACCAGGCAGATTTCAATTAAAGCACATTTTTTTGAAGAAAGAAATTAAACCAAGGTAATTATATTTAATAAGATTTAGCACAGTGAAAAAGCACATTATTTAATCTTGAATTATTTCCCAATAATCCAATACTTCAGCTTCCAACTCAAAACTGAGCTAACAAGAACATACAAAGGGTTCCATCTCAAAATGTTTTATTGTGTGGAAAAACCATTTTGAGTGTTTCTGAATTTTTTCTTAACTCAAAACAAAGAAGGCATGTTTTACATTGTTTCAAGTATTTGGATGCTCCACAATTTTTTCTTTCATAGTTTTCCCAACATCTTTAAAGGTTCCCTAACTATTTCCTAACTAAGAACAAAATAAAACAAAAAACCATCAATAAAATTATGAAGAGGGAGGAGAGGCAGAGAGACAAAGATCTATTAAGAAAGATATACATGCAGCAGGCTTAAGTTTCATATGGTTATTTTGCTGCTGTTGCAGCAGCTGTGATATCAACTGCCACCATATGAAAAAAATCACCAATACTAGGCCAGGCTATCTTCCATTTCCATAAGAGGTGGCAATGTCCAGTCTTGTTTTATCGACCCAGGGGCTGAAATTCAGCTCAAGACCAATGGTGACCCACATACAACCAGAAGATACTAGGTTAAAGAGGTTCTAAGACTAGTATTGTAACCTTAACGCTTTGAATAAGGATTTATGTTACATTGCCGAAATCCAACTCTAAGATATGTATCAGCAGAAGCAAGATTCCAAAATGACCCAAAAAGGTCAGCAGAGGCAAGGACACAAAAACATTTGGGGTATCAGGTTTTGGGCTTTACCAAAATGTCCCTGAAATTGTTGGCAATATTAGACAAACTGTGTTTCTAACTATCATAAAGATAAAAGCGCCCTTTCTGAAGAAGGGGAAGCTACCATAGCAATTGTAGCAGTAATCCATAAGCAAATAGCAAGCAATTCAATTTACTGAAAGTTAGATGTGCTTTTGCCCAAATGATGGTTTCAACAACTACTCATTATATTCAATATGGAAAATGTCCAGCATCTCTTCTGTCCCCCATTACAGAATCCCCTTGTACACCCTTTCAACACTGACAATTGAAACACATGATGTAGGACTGCAGGGTATTTCTGCTACAGTGTGAAAGAGTGAAGGTGTTCAGCAATAAATACTGCACACTATCCTGACATATGATACAATTTGGTACAGTGTCATATACTTTCTCTTGTGCAACCAGTTTAGAAAAAGGTGACACAGTTTGGTTCCTTTGGGCAGCAGAAATATCTCCAAGGCCTTCAGTGCTTGAATGTTGAGAAGACACACTAAGCCAGGTTCTTCCCAAAACCATGTCTTTGGGAAAGGCCATGGTTACTATAGAGCAAATAAGACAGACCAACTGAGAAATGGAACATACATTGCTAGCTGGATCTCTCTCTCTTTCTAAAGACACTAGGTGCTAGCAAGCATATGCAACTGGATAGGAGCACAGCATAAGTTTTATTAGTCTTGAAGTCAACTTTTAAGAGGAATGTTTTTAGTAACGATATACCAAGGCGGGGACATTGCCTAGTTACTTGCATGTCTCAAGTTTTTGACAAGCAAAAGAGGCCAATATTGTTTTGAATAATCAATGCACAGATCTAGCTTAACCTGACAAAGTCTGGGCAGTGGTATACTCTATTCTTGTCAAATAGTGTCCTGAGCAAAATGGTGTTCTCCATGGCAGGTGATGGCCATCATTCACACTTACATTGTGACGTAGCTTGCCTTCCTCACAATTTATCCTCCATCAGACTTCCTCATCTGTGACTGGAGGATAAGGCCTATCCCTATCTTCACTTAGAAAAGCAGCAACTACCAGTGCTACTGCATGCCAATTACTGATTTGTCTAAATTTGGCAGAAATCATTGACTCTGAGATCACAAGGCTCCATCAGAAACTACCTTGTGTGCCTTTGGCCAGATAGAAATACTCTTTACAAAGATTCTAGGCAATTGTTCTATAGACTAGAACAGTAATGGCTAACCTTTTTCTCTTTGTGTGCCAAAAGCGTGTGCGTGTGACTGCGTGGGGGCACCCATAATGCAATGCGCGCTCTGCGCACGACCCCCATGCATGAACATGACCCCCTGCGCATGCACACATGACCCATCCCCCTGCATGCACGCACAAGGGGTGGGGTTCAAAAATTTTAGCAACTGGTTTTCTGCCCCAGTTGTTGGTTGGGCGTGGCCATGGTGGGCTTGGCCTACTCGGCCTCCTGCACCATGGTGGAGGGGGCCAGCGTTTTCACCCTGCCCAGGTTCCAGAGGCTTTCCGCGAGCCTCTGGGAGGACAAAAATGGCCTCCAGAGGCCCTCTGGGGGCCGGAAATTGGCTCTCAGAGCCTCTGTGCGGGCCCTGCACTTACCTGGCATCCAAAATGGGTTGCATGGAGAGGGGCGGGGTGGTTGGGGCCAGCCAGTCCTTGCAACTACCGGTTTGGCAAACAAGATGTAAAATTAGTATCCGGTTTGCCCGAAACAGTCGGAACCGGCAACTCCCCTGCCCCCCTTTTTGGGCTTAGTAGGCCTCCTTGCAGCTGTTGTGACTCCGGTGTCGGAGCCAGGCCTCATGGGGGATGATGTTTCTGAAAGTGAAGGGGAAGAGTTGGCAAGGCCTCCCTCTCCAGGACCCTCCTCTCTGGCAGTGCCTCAGGTGTCCTCCGAAGGCC
>JANHZT010006322.1:134342-145977 GCA_032468215.1 Stegonotus admiraltiensis
AATGGTGTAACAATAAAGGTTAAAGAATTGAATAATCTATTTAATTGTTTTAGTGTAGTTACAGTAGTGACTATTAGCACTTTTTTTTCTTCTCTGATTGCAAAAATAAAGGTAAGATCTTCTATCCTTCAAGCACCAACCCAGAGGCTCCAAGTGATCCTTCTAAAGCTCAGACCATATTGGGGGATTGTTTTTTTTTTAAATTATATAAATGAAAGATGTTTGTCTCACCTCTTGATTTTTTTCCCTACCCTTAACCCACCCTCCATAGGCCAACATTGTTTCTGGCATGCCCTTTCTGATTAAATTGCCACATCACCAATTGGCCGCCTGCAGTTCTCTGTCCTCTGATCCATCAGAAGTTGCCCATCCCTGCCAGGCATTTTCTAAATTGGTCCAAATTCAAGACAAGGTGGTTGCCCACACTTATACTGCCATTCATTCCCAGCACTGGAGAGCTGGGTCAAAAGCACGCAATGTATAGGTACTGTATAGAAGCTACCTCAGTTGATAAAAAGAGAATGGCCAGGAGGTAAAGAAATAATAAAATAGATTAGGGAAGGTAGTAAAAGGTCATCCACAAGAGAGAAGCTAGATTACTTATCTGTTGGGCTCTACCCAATGCCTAGAAACTACAGTAATGGAAACCACTGTGTGGTTTTATATGTACAGTGTATTAAGCAGCCATGTCCTATTTGTCATTTGGGGCTCTTATAATGAACAACAGGGCTGTGAGCAGTGACAGATGACTACCTAAAATTAGCAGAACTCAGCAGCCTGGAGTAAGAAGAATTTATGTTGTCATTCTGTAAAACACAGGAGGGAAATAATTTTTTTTTTTATTTATATAAGAATCACTGCTCATTTTCACAAACCTTCCTGTATAATTCTTTGGACACAGAAGAGTTGTCAGTTTTCATAAACCCCATCCTAGCAATTTAATTAGTGTCTAGAATCTGTTTTCAACTGTAAATACACTGAGCACAAACCATTTAGACTCAAGAGGCTGCATAACACGTATCTTCTCTAGTAGCAGAAAGTAGTAATAATAATCATAATAATCATAATAATGATGATGATGGTGTATATATTTTCTGGATAATGGCTTTAAAGCTTTCAAAAACTATTTTAAATTAGTCTATAAATCGTA
Organism: Stegonotus admiraltiensis; assembly: GCA_032468215.1. NCBI lineage: Eukaryota > Metazoa > Chordata > Lepidosauria > Squamata > Colubridae > Stegonotus > Stegonotus admiraltiensis. Next base: position 135,493 of record JANHZT010006322.1, read on the forward strand.
TTAATTTTGCTTGATGTGAAACAAAAAGACGGCTAGTCTTCCCTCAGGCACAGAAGCTGGGTGACTGACTGTGGGCCAGGCACTGAGTTGTTGTAGATAGTATGAAGGAATATTATGTATGTCTTGAATTGTACAAGTAAAGGTGGAATATAAATCTCATAAATAAAGTTTAAAAATATTTTTTGGCGCAGGTCATTTGTATAGAATTACACAAAGACAAATTAAGTACCACGTGTTAGTTAAAGGAGGCAGTTTGGCATAGTGCTTAAGGCAGCATATTAGAAACCAGGAGACTGTGAGCTCTAGTCCTGCTTTAGGCATGAAGCCATCTGGGTGACCTTGAGCCAGTCATTCTCTCAGCCCCAGGTAGGAGGCAATGGCAAGCCACTTCTGAAAAAATTGCCAAGGAAACTGCAGGGACTCATTCAGGCAATTGCTAAGGGTCACTGCTGACCCAAAGGTGCAAATAAAAATAAAAAAGGGGGAAAGAAATTAAAGAATGAATTTTCTGGATCAGTTCTGAGCTGCAGCAAGAATGCTATTCGTTACAAATGTCCTTCGTAATTTGGAGATGATTCCAAAATTCTAGGTGTTACATATAAGGAGGGGGCACCACAATGCAAATTGCGGATATAACTGGAACGTAAAAGCTAGGACATTGCTATAAAATATTTTCCAGAGGTAACAAATGTCACTAATTTCAGTATATCCTCCTGTTTATGTAACATATTCCTAAACTTTCATTATATCTAAACTTCAGAAGCATAAAACTGGAAAGCAATGAAAAGCAAGTTGTTAAAATTTAGTTCTAAAAGCAAGACATTTAAATAAAAATTTAAAACTCCACACCTATGGTACTACAGGTTGCAAAGTCAAAAATTGTCTTCTTTTTAAAGTGTATGACTCAGTCAAAGATACACGTATTTTTGATTCCCAGAGTATTAAACCTATGCTTTTTTCACTACTGTAAAATTAAAAAGACAAACAAGTATTGGGCTCTGTTTTATTGTTGGCAAAGCGGCTTTTGCATATCCTGGTGTATATTGGACATTAATATGACAAAAGGCTATTTTCAGCTGCCCAATTAATATTCAAGATAGTGATTTTGGTAAAGCCTGTGCTGATGATATAAATGTCAATATTATTGTAGTAAAAATTAAATGGAATTCCAGTCCTTAGGAAAGTACATTAATCTAATTTAATAACAGAGATTTTGTTACATAATTTTACAAAAATTTATACCAATAGCATATTTAGCATCCATAAAATATAAACAGTGAAATGAAAAGGAGCACATTGGGTGTCTTAAAGCTCCCAATTTTGTAATTTCTGGGTAAAAAACTCTCCCAGATTTCTTTGAAATATTTTCTTAAAAAAAAAAAAAACCAAGCACAACTCTCTGTAAAATCACATAATTAGTGACGTTGCATTAACATATACAAACAAGCTTAGTCCCACCATCCTGTGAATGCCTTAACTTGGAATGAGTTGAACACAATGCATATTTGCAACACCATGCTTGATGAAAAACTAACAAATGGAGCAAATGAATAAAAGATTGCTTCGTTTTTAAGGCTTTGTTATCATCTGCCTATGTCAATATGCTAGGCTGTTTAAAAAGACCAAAGGCACTTTTTCTCTGTGTGACAAACTGTGTCTACAAAACGGTATATGAATATAAAGCTAACATATTTAGGAGGTTTGCAGAATACACTTTACAATATAAATATAAAACAGATCAGCATGAGTCTATTATAACAATTCTTGGCAATATCTGCATATTTTCATGTACATTTACATTACATTAGCAGCAACTGCAAAATACTTAGATACAATACAGAAAGCAGCCTGGGTTTCATTTCTAATTAGAATGCCCTCTGAGTTATGTACATATAACAGTAAAACACAACCCACTTAAAAATGTAAGTTGCCAGGTTGCATCCAATGATTCCCCCCTTTTGTGTTCCCACCAAACTGGGATGAGCCAGCTACTGCTTTTCCTGTTCTTCCGCCCCTCTCCACTTTTCCATAATTAGTTATTCTGCTTCCCTCATTCTTAATGCAATGAGCAAGAAGATCCTATGGGAAAGTTCACATATTGCAATAGCCCATAAGATGATTAGGTTTGATTTACTGCAGTGGGCGAACCAATTGTGATTTGTTAAATAATATTTTATAGCTTACTATTCTGTAAAACCATCCACCTATGGTTTATTAAAGGATCTATGATTTAATGTGAGCAGTGAAATAGTGTATCCCACAACACAAAAAATAGATATATAATAGGCCCTGAGGGGGGGAAAAAGAAGTTGGAAAAGCTGTTAGCTGACTTTTCCTCTAGTTGAGCTCAACAGGCTCAAAAATAAAGGAGGGTTCACAAGTTTGTAACTTGGCAAGCCTAATTTTGCTCCATTTTAATCCAGGCCCAATAGTTCTTATTCATTATTTAATAAAATCAATTGTTTTTCACCTAATTGCAAATAGGTCAATTACATTATTTACAAAATATTTTCAACAAATATTATTTTACAAATTAAATTTGACACCACACTCTGCTTTCCATCCAATACCGCAGCCACCTACATCCACATATAAAATTGGCAAAGGAAACTTCCAGGGAACCGAGCTCCATATCTAAAGGTGCTTTAAATACTTTTCAGACGAAGACTTTTGGTATGTTGTATATTAAGACCAGCATTTCCTTTCAAAAAGCCTTAGTTGTCCTAACGTGTTAATTGCTAAGAGCAAACTCGCTCTCAGGTCCAGATCAATAACTACTTTCAGTGAATTATGGATTTTAAAAACTAATGTTCATGAAGATGGATCTAAGCGGACCCAAACAAACATCAGATACAGGGATTAGGTATCCAATCTGATATCTTTCTACACAGTAAAACCCAGTCTGGCTGGAAGAGATATGCTACTTAAGATTTCACCAACATTAACAATCACTTTGGAAGAGATAAAACATTCAAACCAATCTTCCTAGGGTAGCAACATGCCACACAGAGTCACTAACCAATGGCAAGCCAATATAAGAAAGTTAACCTTCGACACTGCACTATCGCTAGACCTGAACAAGAGTTACTTGCTCTTTAAATTTTAATAAAGCCAATCAGTTATATTTACATATATTCACATGTATTGTATTTAGAATATAAAGATAAGGTTCATATTCATGGGGCTAAATCATAATGTGATTTGGCTCGGGCCTAGCATAAACCTAGCAACTGTAATTTATTCAATCACAGTTAAGCAAACTATGGCTTAAAAAAACTCTCGTAACTCTTTGGAAACATGGCCAATGATCCCAGACTAGGATGGCTCTTGAAAGCCAAAATTACAATCAACAGTTTACGTGGTATCATTTCAAAATAGCTTGTAAAAATTAGAATTAATCTCCACACTGATTCATGATTTGGCAAACTGTATCTTTTTTCTAACAGAAGAGAACTGAACTGTGAAGTCCTTTGTGCTCTGAGATGGTTGCTTACTTGCAGATTTTTCATTACCAGACTAGATAATATTATCAGTGCTAGTTTAAGTGTGGGGTTTGCTCTCTGTTTATATACAGTAGCTTGCCCTGCCAGTGTTGGTGGGAATGTGGTTTTCTCCTTGGTAATGAATTGTCTGCAAGCAAACAATCAAGCTCACAGTGTAGTTTTTAATGTGATTCATTGAGACCTATGTCAAAAAAGAAATGGATAATATCATAGCCCAGAGTACTACTGATATATTTTAGCTAAAATTCTGGATTGGAGAGAGAGAAATAATTTAAAGTAATTAAAATATGACGATTATTTCTTGGTAAGATATTTCTGACTTCACTCAATTCTACAACAACTCCAGTTGGGCAGATGTAATAATTTATTTGAATTTGGTGGGATGTTTCCCAATTAACATGTTAATCAAGAAAGCAGAATATTTAATTTTCCTGATTAACACAGATTTACAATAGCAAGCAAAATAAAAATATTCAGTATTATAACCATAAATATTATAGTACTATGTTCACATGGATAGCATTAGTTATTTTTTCACTGCTTAAAGTATCCAATTCACCACTGAATACAGTACAATATTTTCAGCAAGCAGGTTAATATTACCAATGGTTGTTTAACTTTCTTTTAAAAAATAAACTATTCATTCAAATTCTAATGTGCAGTGCATTTTAGACAACAGAAACCTGGCAATGGTAAATCAAAGCATGCAATGTTAAGAATTAAAGGGTATCTTTTTATAAATGCTAGACAAAAGGTTAAAAGCAATTATAAAACAAATTAGTGGATGCAAATCTCTCGACAACTATGTGTGTGTATGTGTGTGCGCACACACACATACACAAGCTTTATCTGTAACAAAGCTAGAAATGGAATCCTAGAATTAGAAGAAGCTGGCTTTATTACCTTCCCACCCAATTTGAGTTACTAAGGATTGCTTTTTTTAATAGTATGTTACTATGATTTAAAATTAGTACGGAATGTTATGATTTTTGAGCTGAGCACTCTAGATGCATTGTTATGGACTATTTTTGTGCTAGACATACAGGCAATACACCCAAACAACTTTGGCCTCCCCAAAGTATTTAGGGTAAGGATATTTTTGCATACAAAAAATTAATTCTAATTTTTTATCTCCCATATTAAACTTGGAAAGAAATGTAAAATGGCATGACTGCGAAATACAAGTTTCTTGAGAGATCAGAATTCTCCTGTACTCAAAGATACTAATCATAGGTCCTCAGAATTAAACCACCATATCCAAACAATTAGGAATAGACTGATGAGAACATATTCAGAAATAACACAGATCAACCTTCACCTTATTAATAAGCTTGGAAAAAGTGGCCAGGGGTTGGAGAAGTCTCACCTCACACTTGGCCAGAAATACTCGCTAAAACTCAGCTATAAATGTAAAAAAACAACCATTTTCATCTTTGTCAATGATCCTGACTGTCAAAAGCCGGCTGCACCTGCTGTTACACAGCTGTGAAAACATACTGTAGTTTTGGCTTTTCCCTCTTTTTCCAATCATATTTCATTATTTGTTCACATCACAGTCTCCTAATTCTAGAAGCTTTCAAACATTCTGTGTGAGGTAATCAAACCAAAGCACAAGCACAGTCAGTAATGCGAGACATGTTGCTCATTTTCTTCCTGACCCGTGATGAAAAGCACCTTTCTTTCTGGGTTTCGTTCCAAATATAATGATCTTTTACTGAATTCTATCTTTGATTATGAGGATCCTTACTCCTGTGCTCTCTCTCTCTACTATTATATATAGAAGGTTAGAGAGGGTAAAATTTGGATTCTTACCCAGTGGAGAATATGGTGGCAGTGTATGTCATGTTTTAAAATGAGAAAAGGTTGCTTTGTTCTGTACAACCAGGGGCCTCGGTAGACACCTATTCCAGAAAGATCCAAATGCATCAATTTGGATAAATAGTTTTGCTATTCAGTGAACTCTTTCTAAACTGTTTTTAATTGATGAAATGTGTTTTAATTTTTATAGATTATTTTTTTAAAAGAAATTTTCACCGGATGTGAGAGAAAAGGAGACTTTGAGGGATTACATTTTTCTAAACTATATTAATCTTTCAGAAAATTTATTCATTCTTTTTTTCCACTTTTCATTTCTATTTCTGTCATGACCACCACCTCCTTTCCTCCCTCCTCTCTCCTCCATATCTCCTGAGCTGTATTGGGGGCCTTTAAAGAAAGATAAAACATGAAGCAGTGCCTTGAATTTGACAGACTTGTAATAGAAGTGTGATGCGTCCAATAGGGCTGAATGCTTATTTTAATTTGGGGAGAAGTAGTTCATGATGAATAATGTAATAAATCTAACACGTATTCTAGAAGTTCACTTTTTTAATGCACTGACTCTTTTGGAAAGTGAATGATGGAATAAAAGAAAAGAAAGCATAAGAAGCCCATTTTTGTGGTTAAGTACCTAGGATCAAGTATTAATCCATACACACAGACACAGACACATATACAGACATACACATACACACAAGAATTTCCCTTGTGTGTATTTCAAATAACATCATTCATTCATTCATTCATTCATTCATTCATTCATTCATTCATTCATTCATACATACATACTTCTTCTTGCCTTTTATATTATTTAAAATAACTTGGCACATTCCCCTTTATTGAACCAAAAGATGATTTCAAAATGTTCCAAGCATATTATTTTCTGCTTCTCACCTCCTTTGGAGGTCAATTTAAATGTTGTGACTTCAATGCAAAGGCAAACTATGGCACAAAAGAATGGATTATTAAATTAAAAAAATCAACATAAATATCACTTTGCTGTACAATTTTCACAGCCCAGGTCCATTCATTTTTATTCACATTTTTATAAGTTCCCACCCCATTTTAGATCATAAAATATATATTTAAAATCTTTGTTCATATTTAAAAACCTATTTACAGAAAAAGACAAGTCCCTTCTGTTAAAATCATGAAGAGTCTGTACAAGGAGATGGAGGAGGGGGGTAGAGGTGGAAGTAGCTCCGCTCGGTAGCTGGGGACGGTGGGCAGCTTTCCTCTGCTGACATGTACTGGCTGCGAGGAGTAGGAGGTGGTGGATAAGGATCTGAGTCTGAGTTTAAGTCGATGTAGTATTTGTTGGCTTTCCACCGGCTTGTGGTGTAGTCACTGTCACATACATCTGTGCTGCAAGGGGTAGTTGGTGGAGCAATCCCTCTGATAAGATAAGGCCTAAAATACAAAATACACATTAGTAGCATTGTAGCAAAATTCTGCTTGCTGGGAAAGGACAGAAGTTGGAGACTTTCCACTTCTTTTTATCTGCAGCAAATTAGCCTCAATAGACATATAGACAGCATTTACATACGGTGCAAAAGAGATAATCAGCACGCCAAAAAGGGAATAAAAAGACCCTCAAACACTTCCCCAACAGCAACAAATACCCAAATGAGCATAGATTAACACCAACTTTAATATCAGACTAACAATCAAGAAGTAAACAATATTTCCCAAACAAGGAGCTGCCAAAGAAGCTAACAGTAAACAGCCCAAGCAAAGTACCTCCAAGATTCCCACCCACACTGGCAGGGCAAGTCACTAGAATATAAACTGAGAGTAAACCCCACTCCTTACTAGAACTGATGATGTTACCTAGCTTGGGTAATGGAACAACCAAATAGAGAGAGCACCAAATAGAGAGAAGCACCGCTCATGTTTTTCTGAGCAGTCTAAAAATGCATGTCCATGTTAAGTCCAACCACGAAGCCTTATTTCCCAGTTCGAAGATTCCACCAATCAAACTGTACAAAGCTGAGAACTGGAGCAGCTTTATTAGAAAAAGAAAGTATTCTTCATCCAAAGCTGTTATATAAGCAAAATAAGAAGCAGTTATTTAAAAGCTAAGAGTTAAAGAATCTGCCAAATGATTTTGAAAGCCATTACCTGTAAGACCTTGTTGTTGATGGAATGTTTGAAGAATAAAACATTTCTGTGTTATAGAGGGAGCGATCTGTAGCTGGTGAAGGTGGTGGATTCAAAATCTGTGTGAATGTAAAATGAAATAGTTTAATAATGTCCAATGGGAGCTACTTCTATCAATGAAATCGTTTGAGATGCCTGAGGACAAGTGGGCCTTCTGTGCTTTCTTTGGGTAATAATCTAAAAGACCGTACTATGAGAATCTGTTTCAAATCCAGATGTTTTTCTAAAACAATGGGACCATTCTATTAATGTGCCACCATTTAGAGTTATATAAATAAAAAAATATTGTGCTAATTATTACATTAAGGAATCAGCGTACATTTTATACTAATTTATTTCCATGAAATAACTTGGTACTCCAGGATAAGCAGGGACAGCAGTTCTCCACAATTTTACCATAGACCTTTCCAGGACACCATCAAAGTTGCATTTTCTTAAATATAAATGTTCAACTTGGGTATATGTGAGAAATAGAGAACTGTTCTCCAGCTCCCATCAGCTATTGGTGTGTCAAGGCTGACTGAGAGGAAAGAGATCTTTGATCTCTGAGATCTTTGAGCCCAATCTAACTTCCTTAAATTTGATTCAAATTTCATGTTTGCATGATAGCAGCCCCTTCCTCCTCCACAATTATCTAGCTAAGTGTGCTGTTCAAGCAGAGCTAATAGGAACTGAGATCATAATTGCAATTTGGCTTATACAATTTTCAACACTTACCTGTGGATAAAATGTGGCTTTTGTACTGGATGAACTACTAGAGGAAGCTCCAGTGACGTGGTTTCTGTCATAAAGAGGGGCACCACTGCTTCCACCCATTAGGCTCATGGAGCTAATCATGGATTTTCCACAAGAGATGCCTATATGGATAGAAGAAATAAGAATATACTTATTCAGTTATATACTCACTGAAATTTACCAAAGCAATTACTGTGGTAAAAGATGTCTATATGGACTGCAGAATCTTGGTTTTATCACAAGGCTTTAAAAAAATGCAATCCCTTTAAATTTTCAAATGCAGACATTCTTTCCTACACAAACATGAACATTTTCTTAAATATTAGAATTTAAAAGATCTCTGCACAAGCAATACATATCCTATAACACATACACTTCTGCACGTATCTATAAACAATCCTATTCAAAGCACACTATTTTTATTTATTTATAAAATAAATAAATAACCATATCCTCTGCACTACTCATGCAGAGGATATGGCTAAAAGAATAATAAAAGATCTCAAATTCTGAGTGCTGGCATTCCAAAGGAAGGAAGAATCCACTTCAAAATATTGCCCTTCATTCTATTTTCGAAGATTCTAAAATAGTAGTTTGGCCGGAGATTCAACAGCAGGAGCAATATAATGAAGATCATCATATAACCACAGCCAGTTGTTATTTAGCATGTGGCAAAGTAAAAAACAAAACAAAATCTGAAGAACATTATAGGAATACATAGATGCACTGTTACTATTACCTGTAAAGGTCCCATGCTGAGAACTCCCTGGAGCAATGAAATTTAAGGGGACATGAGGGGTCCCGCTGACATACTCATGTGGAAAAGGTCCATTAGGCCCAGCGTAACGTTGGCAAACCACACGCTGGCAAACAAAATACATGCCTCCCATGACAAAAAGGGTGAGAATAATTCCAATCACAGGCCCAATAGCATTACTGTGGGGTCCAGAATCATTAGAGGATTTAATTTTTTCTGAAAAAAAAGAAAACAAAACAAATTAGAACTCTATCTCCTCCTTTTTAACAACCCTACAAATGTTAGTACAAAAACAGTAGAGGGTCTTTTTGGCACAGGCTTCCAGTTACTAACAACATAACCCAGACGTGGCTGATGGCATTTACATTCTAAGTAATTTTTCACTTATGTGAGTTACCAGTAGGGGAGAGTTCAGTTGTCATCTTTGCTGTTGTAGATTCTGGCTGAAAAAGTTCTCCTCTATAGAACGTAATACTGTTGGAACAATTCCAAGTTTCCAGTTTGTCCCCAAAGTTTATATGTATCAATAGCCCACTACTGCAAATCGTGTGCAGATTGGTGCTTCCAATCCTAGATGACTTTGGGTCATCTCCTATGTGCAAAGGTTCCACAATCACTGTGGATGCTTATTTTTCTGTACAAGTGGCTAAAGCAATTAATTTTAAATTATTAACATCAAAAGAAGTTTTAACAATGTGTGCAGTGCCAAAAGGGTAGCATTTGTTGAGAAGGATCAGCAAATAATGAGAGTACGAAGGACAGGAACCTATTAGAAATAATGTTTGTATTAAAGTTTGTAGAAATAAACACTAAAAGTTTACTTCCATCTCCACCTTCTGCATAAATAACTTTTCTCCTGTCACCTTGTATCAGCTGTCCAGTATAGTAAACCAGATGTTGCCTTCCTTTTATCATGCTTTTACAAATCACAGTAAATGAAGCTTTCAGTAAACTTACTAGCAAGACACATACCTTTGCACTGAAGTGTTTCAACACTGTGCAAAGGAAGAAAGATGTGGAATCCCCAACTGTATCACCTTTCCTGGTTTGAGAGTGACACCTTCCCACTTTCACAATGTCTACTTTAGCAACCTTTGTCAACTAGCAGAGTCCACAAGTGTCACCTTTGACTATAACCCAACTATAACACATTGATAAGGGACTCCTCAAACCTGGAACCAATCTAACATCACTTAGGAGCCCCCAAGCTTTAATGTATTGAAAGGAGCATTCAAATAAAACCAATATTTCATGCATGTTCTCCTCATAACTTCAATAGTCCTTTTCAGTGTTCAAAAGGCTGCTCAATGTTTACTTCGTTTTATTCATATGGAAATTCCATTGGGGGGATTTGATAGTGGCTAGCTCATGGTAACTTGTGGTTTTCCCATATTAAGTTGGCCCAAGGAATACATAGTCCAAATTATTTTTGGTCTTTTTTTAATTTATTTATATGCTGCCCTTCTCCGGAGACTCAGGGCGGCTTACAATGCGTTAAGCAATAGCCTTCAT
>JANHZT010006322.1:149820-172224 GCA_032468215.1 Stegonotus admiraltiensis
CGCATTGTAAGCCGCCCTGAGTCTCCGGAGAAGGGCGGCATATAAATCAAAGCAAAAAACAAAAACAAAACAAAACATGTAATGCTGATTTGAGCTACATTCCCCACACAGAAATCTTGAAAGAGTTTACTCTATTTCCCTTCTACACCTCTTGAAAAAAGGTATTTTCCAAAGGCTGCTATCCCAAAGGTGAGAATTTCTGCTCTTGTACTTTTATATGCCTAAATCCAGGATGTTGCTTGATCTCTTATAAGGCCCTCTTAGATCCCTTGATTTTTAAGGCTTGAGTTGAAAATCCACAATAGGTAAAATGGATCTGAGACAATGCATTTTCCCCCATGAAGAATTACACTTGTACACAAGGATTAACTGGTTTATTGAATGCAGTGAGTCACTTGGATCATTATTCTTTTAAAAACTCACGATGAATCCACCCCCCCCATTTTTAATTTGTCCACCACAGTGGTGAAACTCTCGGAGGTTTGACACTGGTTCGTTGCGCACAGGTGCATGGTGCTCACCAAACGTGCGCTGTATGAGCATGCACAGTGCATGTGCACTTGTGCAGTGTGTGCCAAATGTGCTCTTCACGTGGAAAAATGAGGCTTAAGAAAGTAAGTAGAACAGCGAGGGTGGGGGAAACAGCTGTGCCATTCACTAGAAGGCAGGATTTCCTGCTTTCCAGCAAATATGAATCGCGTGGCACAGCTGATCATTGGAAATACCAGTTCGGAAGAACTGGGGGTATTTTTTTTACTACTGGTTTGCCCGAACCAGTGCAAACTGGTAGCATTTCACCCCTGGTCCATCATAAAATATCAGGCTCAGTACTTCGGCCCTGAATAGAGTGACTGCAGAGAGAATATATAAGTATATCTGTGATGGCTGACAAATCTGTGATACTGAAGATTTCAAATTAGGATGCTAGGAAAAAAGACAAGGATAAATATAAAATTACTGTATTAGGAATGGTATGTAAACGTGAGATTCGGCATACAATAAGAAGAGTGCATTTATCATGAGGAATCTCTCACAAATGGAGAAACATGAGCCAATAAACTGACCTTCTTTCTCCATAGAATAGATGTAAAACTCCAATACCACAGAGCATGTTGTGGTTGCGAGACAGAAACTGTTTATAAGAGATCCCTGGAGAGCTCATAGTACAGCAAATGTGTCATTTAAGAGAAAGAAGTATTTTCAAAATAAACTTGAGAAGGGAAGCTTTAAGCTGCAAAGATGGGAGGAAAAAAAGCCTTCCTGATGAGAGGGGATGTTTATTTTCACAGAAAATATTTTGAAAAATGTTTTCTTCCATAAAAGCAAAGAAAGGATATATTGGAATAAAATGGACAAATTTGGACATTGAAATAGGGGAAACTCTTAGCTAAAAATATAGCACCATAGTTCTTAATGCTGAGTTGCAAGATATCTATTCTACATAATGCCATTTGTATGTAATTATTACAGCATGATTATGCTATTTCCTACTGCCTTTTGTTTATCCACCCAAAGTAACAATTTTCAGGATTTTTGGAAAATACATGGAAGCCCCCACTTTTGAAATATTAAATATAAACTCAGAAACTAAGCTCCAAGCAGTGACTTATGGCTTAATGTTATATGGAATTAGCTTTGTAAGGAAATTATAACCTATTAAGGCCTTCATCATATGGATGCTATCAGTTCCTAAAGTCAATCTTCTTGATTTTTAGAAGCTGTCTCCAAGTTTAGAAGACAGAACTAGTTAATTAAAACTCACGGCATCCAAAAGTGGCCTGTTGTTAGTAGAAAATGTTTCCATGCAATTTATACTTCACAGAGAAATCATTAAATACAACTCAAAGACAGGTGTGTGTGTGTGTTTGTACCCTGTTTTCCCCAAAATAAGACATCCCCTGATAATAAGCCCAATCGGGCTTTTGAGCACATGGCAATAAGGCCAAGTGTTTATTTCAGGGTTCAAAAAAATATAAGACAGGGTCTTATTTTCGGGAAAACACGGTATCTATATGTACTGTATCTGTATGTATATTTGCATTGGACACTTTTGTGACACTCATCATGTCTAGAAGCCTCTGGGTGGCTTACAAACAGTTATTTGTGATTCCTTTATTCACAGTTAGGAAATACAGACTACATCTCATTATCTGCAGTAAAGGAGTTCAAATAACCCCAAATTTGGAGACTATTTCTGTGTGGATCTTTTTGTGCATATTATGCATGTTTTAAATGATGATTGGTGCTCTGCATACTTTTATAAAATCTTCTTTTCTGTATTTTTGTTATCCCAACTTTGAATGAAACCGAGGAATAATAAGGATAGCCTTGTGTAGATTATTTTATTTAAATCCTCAAAGAAAAATGAGAAAGGAAGGAGAACAGGTAAAAGAAACACTGAGGGTAGACGTCATTTACAAACAGGGCTGTTTTCAGTAGTATTTAGTACTCCAATCACAGCATTTCCTGGAATGTTTGACTAGTTGCATCACTTTGAAGAAGTTCAAAGGCACTATTGCACAGAGAATCTCTCTGTATGAACTGTTTCCAAACATATACATGATGTATTGATGAGATCACTCAAAGAGTTCATGGTTTGGATTTGATCACATGGTTAATAAAACCCATCTCTAGTTTACAATTCATTGGGTGATTCTGAGCAGGTCCTCAATATGAAGTAAAAAACTGAGGTTCAGTCCAGACAAAATAGAGGTTCTGCTGCTTAGCAGACAATCTAATGTGAAGTCCGGATGCAATCTGTTTTGGATGGAATAGTTTTAGATTATATTTGTTTTAAGGGGAAACAAATAAAAATGCCCCTTGCGGTTATCTTTTCCCATTTACTTTCTATTCTATTTCACTGAAATATAGAGCCTAAGAAACAATTTTGAATTAGACATCACTATGATGAGATTTTCTTACAGCATTTCCTCATGATAATGAATAAAGAATCACAACATAGTTTTTGGTGGGAACAACCAGCATAGTTATGAAAATAGTAAAATGCACTGCAGTCCTGTGCTTTAGTTAGTGTATATTAGACTCACTATGATTTTTATAACACTCCCTCCCCACTACCGTACAGATATTATACAGGTCTCGTTAATATACTGTCTCGGTTACAGAAAGATTACGATGTATGTAAAAATGGGAGTCAAATTTACCTGCTGAATTTAAGTTGCTCTCATAATCTCATTTGGGTGCAAATATTGCCTGCCAATGGCAAGGGATTGAGTGCATGAACCGGTCAAGCAATGTGAAGGCTTCCCACAAAACGGGGCCCTGCAGATCTCTCTGAGTTTAATTCAAATAATTCTCACATTGTCTGCTACATCTAAGGAGCAGAAGCTGAGGAAAACTGTTCTAGAGCCATGAAGAACAAATACATCTGCCTTGTGAAGCTTGAATGCTTGCCAATCTTTCCTAAAAGGAAACCTTTTGCTTAAGAGTACTTACCTCCACACGTTAAGAGGTCCTGCAGAAGTACCAAATGAACAGGGCAGGAACACCTCGGAGTTCCATCTCCTTTTGCTATACAGAGGTGTGAACACTTCCCATTATCTCGGGAACACGGGTGGTTTGCTTCATGTAGAGAAAAATGAGGATAACAGTTGTTTATAGAATAGGGGAAAAATTCCTAAATCTATTACTACTTAAGTACAGGTAGTGCTTGACTTACAACGGTTCGTTTAAGGACCGTTCAAAGTTACAACAGCAGTGAAAAAAGTGACTTAGGACCGTTTTTCACAGTTACAACCTTGTAACACAGGTTACAAGGTTGTAACACAGTTAGTATCCCCATAATCATGGGATCAAAATACAGACGCTTGACAACTGATTCATATTTATGACCGTTGCTGTGTCCCAGGTCATGTGATCTCCTTTTGAGACCTTCTGACAAGCAAAGTCACTGGGGAACCCACTTAACAACCGGGTTACTAACTTATCAACTGCAATGATTCACTTAACAACTGTGGCAAGAAAGGTCGTAAAATGGGGCAAAAGTCACTTAACAAATGTCTTACAACAGAATTTTTGGGCTGCATTGTGGTTGTAAGTCGAGGACTACCTGTAATAGTTTGTAAATTCCAAGTTTCTTTACAGACACTTTATTATTGCACCAAATTGCTATATCATAGTTAAACTCTTAGAGGAGGGCAGGTTGGGGAGGGGGGATATAAAGGCAGCAATAGGGATGGTAAAGAGAAGAGAAAACCCCCCAAAACACTGCTTTAGAGATTAGAGGCGGTCTCAATCAACACTTTTAGAATATTGGTCAATTATGCCCTTCTTGCTTCATTTTTAGCAATAAAGCGGACTCCATCTCACTGAAACAAAGAAAGAACCACAAGCACATCCTTATTACGGTAGCTTATCTGAGGCATTCACTTAAAATTAGTTTCACGCCCTCCCCTCGCTAAACTATCTGTTTCCACTCAACTGGTAATTAGTAATAACTTTAAAAACTATTTGTTTCCTCTGTCCTCCTTTTCCTTTTGAATTGTGGCATTTAGACATGGGGAATAGGGAAGACATTGTTTTCTGCCTGTATATAATAAATATATTCTATACACTTTATAAATGGTGATAAGTAAATGTTTCCAATATGCATGAAAGCGTAGCTCTTTGAGACCTATTTTAATTTATTTCATTGATATATAGGCTGCCTGTCTTCTCTAATGAAGAATGAGTTTAATCAACAATGGAAAAGATGAATTCCTTTTCTATGTTCTCTGAAGATTGTATGACTTCTAAATAACTATGCATAAAATTCAAGCTGCACAGGATACACACTGAAGTAGTAACCTTTCTAGAACTGGGCTCAATGTTACCTGAGATCAAAAGACAGGTGCATTCTTAACTCCCAGCAAGCATGGGAAATTTTATGAGGAAAAACATAACAATTTTTTTGACTACTTGTTCATTCTGATGTAAAACTTATCAGAGTTTAGTATATAAACTCATGGTGGCATTAGAACAATCACTGACTTGTAATACACAAGAAAAGGTCAACATTTTCCAACACATATGGTGCTCAACAGCCACTTTTCTTACTTCTATGAAATTGTGCACAGCCTCTTATAAAAAGATACCTGCTTGATCATTAAAAGACAAAGGATTAACTTCCTTATTGTATTTTCTGATACCTAGAACTTCGTTGTTGTGACATAATGATTGTGGGCAATATACAAGGAAGGAAGGAATAAGAAATCAGTTTTACCATGTAACAGCCAATTTCTTTTAGAAACAGTAGCCCACACATGTAGGGAGATTTCATATCATGACAAGTGACTACCAAATACCAAAAGCAAACAAAATCAGAAGATTCTCTCCCAGGGCTGAAGATGGCTTGTTAATGGAGTTTTGTAATATTTTGGGCTTACAGAGCAGTGATGGAAAGTGCTTAGGAAGGGGAGCAGGGTTTTTTTATCTCTAAAAAATTAACAAATTAATCTAGATGTTTTCTAGAAAAAAGTTCTGCTGAGTGAGAACAACAAAAAAGTCCTCCTATTCTTAACCTATTCTGAAAACCACTCCTTTTGTGAATGATACCTTCATTCATGTAAGAAGCAGATTTTTTGCTAAATGATTTTTTCCTGTAGATAAAGCATGAATTCTGGATACATCTCCAAATTTAGAGAACTTTGCTCCAATGAACTCTTAGCTAAAGTTGGTGTGTTTGTGGCTTCAGAACCACAGTAAAAGGTTTCTAATTTTAGTTTAACTTTAATTTAAAAAGTTCTTGAACATCCCACTAGATCTCAGTCAACAGAAAATACATGAGGTAAAATAATCTCATTTAAGATGAACTTCACTCAAGGTTGGTATATGTTTTAAGAGGCCTGCCTATTTTAATTCCTTACACTTACAAATAAAGTTATAAGATATTAATTAACTCTCTGTGGCAGGAACATCCTTCAAGATGTTCACAGTAGCTATTTATTGGAAAAGTTAGTTTAAATTTCCACAGGTAAGTGCTCACTGCTGTGTAACTAGATCTAGATCTTTTCTTTTCTCTTACTTCCTGCCTTTAATTTTTATTGCACACTACTTCTTACTCTTTTCCTGGTTTTGCATAATGTTGCCTATTCTGAAAGAGAACAGTAAGTTGAGTATACATATATGTATATTTGGACTATGTAGTCCTGTTGCCATTGATATCTCTGACATTTTGACAGTAGAGGCTTTTCAGGAAGCAACCAAGCTCCTAAATCAATTTATTTCCTTCTTAAAAAGAGGTTACTATAATAGAATATTCTGTTAGTTGTAGATGGGAGACCTGAGAGAATCTGTAGTAAGTATTGGATGCAATCACCCTGAAACTGGAGAGGAAAATAAAAAATTGGAATATTATCTCACATGGTCCAGACATGTCCCACTGTTGCCACTTTGGGGATTGAAATCTACAGGATCATCAGTGCAATATTAGTTCAATCACTGACAATTGAAGATGCATCTCTGCTATTTGGCTATATCTCAAGCAGCAAAATATGCAGACTTTTTGTACACAGGGTACAACTGAAAGATGTATGCATTTATTTACTGGATTTATATGTTGATAACTCATATAGGCTCATGGTAGCTTATAAAAATCTATTATAAAACAATGGCAAAGAACATTTGAACATCATTTATAAAGCATTTAAAATGCTTTATGGCGGTGACTAATTTATGTTTAGGAATTAGGGAGGATTCAGGTGCAAGGATGAAGACTTCTGAGCAATTTGTTCAAATCCTTTGAATTATTTCAATTATGAGATGTTTATAGACAAGCCTTTCTTGTGACTTATTTCTTTTCTGTCTTTTTGATGAGAAAAGTCAATATAGTTTTGCTAATTTTGTGTTATATGTAACTTTTAAAAAATAGGTAGATAATCTAACCCTAGTAAACAAAAATAAGTAAATAGCAGTCAATGAGGAGGGAAAGTGGTGGTTGTATCTATTTTAAAGCTGGATCATACTTGAATACTCATTTCCTATTATTCCTATTCCTCATTTCCAAAACCAAAATCAGTCTTGGAATTGCTATTCAGTTGATTCTAATTAAAAAGAAAAAAGGGAATGTTCTGGAATCAATATTCTGCTTTGTTCTTCAGCCATGAAATTGATACAAACTATTTTATTTTATATGCAGTGATCATTATCAAATCAAGAATGGTAATACAAAGGAGTTGGGTTTACTAACGTTTGACGTATGAAGCCCATTTGTTTTTCCAATAGACATGGCTATTTCTTGATTTCTACTCACTTTTGAAAAATAGCGAATCAGAATGCCTCAGCCAGATGAAATATATTGTTAGATTCACAATGTGAATATGGGTTTGTTTTATTGTAAGGTACATGAAGTGAACAATGTGGTATAATGATAAGGATCTGGATTTGGATTAAGCTTTTCAAAGTTCAAATTCCCACTTGATCCTAGATCTCTGAGTATTCAATGCCAAAAATTTTTAGAGTAGACTCAAATAAAAATTGTCCTTCAGAGTTTAAAATTCCTATTAAAATTGACTCATGAATCTGAGCAGCAAGTTGAGAATAAAAAAGGGTAATATAACAGGATATTGGAGAACATTAAGAATTTAATATTATAATAAACTTACAGAATTCCTCCATATCAATATCTTCAATGGCATGTATACCAGTTAGGTGAGCAATTCGACCTTGTATTCTGGTCCTCTTGTATCCATTGGTTTTCTCCACTCTTTCTATCATCTGCTGCTGCCGATCAATCCAGTAGAGATGATTTCCCAGAACAGTCAAACCCATTGGCTGGAGAATGTTGGAATCCTGTAATGTGACCCGGTTAGCCCCTGAAAGTATAACATAACTTTTGTCAATACAGACTTTCTTTTCTTTCTCTCTTTTTAGAAGGAAGGTTTTATAAAAAAGTAATAATGATTTTTAAAAATTACTATAGCTACTAGATGGTTGCTTGGCAAAAATTAGCATCTTGATTTTTGTAAATGTTCTACACTTGACAGCCCTTACATGAGTAAAGTGAATACCAAAACAGACTGCAATACCTCATTAAAAAACCAATGAGAAAATAAGTACAACCAGTTTCATCTAATCCAGAAAGAGAAGAATATATTCAAGTTATGTAGTTTCTTCTATAGAAGTGGTTTTCAGGTGAAATTATATTCAATGTCTCATAAGAGAAATATTTTATGAGCAATTTTTCTTAATAATAACATTTCAGGTAGCATTCAAAGTAGAAGTGAATAATAACATTTAGAAAAGCGACTACCGTATTCTAACATATATTAAGCTAGAGAAAAGAATCAGTTCTAATTCATTTAAAGGTGCACATGAAATAAAATTCTTGCCATTTGTCAAATGAAAGGCTAAAGAACTCCATTTTCAGTATTATATGCCTTATTTGGCTGGGTCCTCAGCTCATTTTGAACAAAGAAGGGTAATCTTAGTCACTTTTTTGTTTCATAATATATAAACTGTAATGATTTATTTTATTGAAAACTTACAGCAGATGGTGCAAAACGAACAGAGCATAAAGCCCAGTTTTAACATGCTATTTCCCATAGACACCAACATCTCATGTGGCTATTTTAACTCTACAGTTGTATATTTATACTTATGGCATTATATAAATCTATTTAAATCTAATATACAGATATGGTTTACAGAGAAGCCTATGATGTGATTACATAGTTCTAAGATGGTGTTAAAACAGAAGAAATTGGCTAAAAGTACCAAAAGTGACACATAGAGAATTGCAACAATTCACACCAAGCTTCCAAAATATCAGCAAATTTTACATCTTCTCTATCCAACATAGAGTCATTATTACCAGGTGTGGGTGTGCTGACCACATTGTGGGTGGGTATATCTATAAGACATTAATGCCAAACCTACAGTTTCTTCGATAGCTGCCTCTGCCTAATCTTTTACCAATCACTAAGAAAAGGAAGGGTGGCAGAGAAAAGGGGCTGCCAACATATCAATACAAAGATTTTGTAAAGGAATAATAAATAATGTTTGGTATCATCCTATTTTTCTCTTATGTTAAAAATCCTCACAGCCCACTCACTCCTGATAGAGTTTATATTAGTGGTAGCTAAAATTAATCTGACAGTTTTATCGATCCGTTCAGGAAAAAGCTGAAAACAGGCCTCCTCCATAATGGTTAGTTTTCCTTGGGGAGAAGTTTACAACTAACTTAAGCTAAAACAATATCAACATTGTGACTTCTTTTTCTTTATATCAGGGGAAAAAAGTTTGCATTTCATGACAGAAGATTGCTGCCATAAGGGCCACTCTTCAGCAAATGGGGATTTGTTCTCCAACTCCCTGGCTGCTGTTTCACATGATTTGAAGAAGGGATGAAATTTTCTAATCTGAGAAAAAGGGGAAGGGACTTTCAGAGCAAATCTTTTGTCCCCTTATATGATACACTTCTTCATATTAAATTACAGTAGAAGCAGTAGTGGGATTCAGCCGGTTCACACCCGTTCATGCAAACTGGTTGTTAAATTACCCACCCCCCTGCTATCAAAATGGATCCTGGGCACTGCACTGCAATGGAGAAATGGGCAACGGAGCAGCTGACACAAGGGAAGGAGAAGGTCGCTTTCCCTCTTTCTTCTCCCTGCTCTCCCTCCTTCCCTCGTGCTGGCCACTCCATTGTCCATTTCTCCATTGCAGCACAGCACCCAGGATCCACTTTAATAGTGGTGTGTGTGTGTGTAAATGTATTGTAAGCCACCCTGAGTCTTCGGAGAAAGGCGGCATATAAATGGAATAAATAAATAAATAAATAAATAAATAAATAAATTTGCCTGGCCAAACTAGCCCTGCAGCCTCCCCTATATTGGGCCCAGCTTTGATCATGCGGCAAACTTAATTCCTTGCACCTCTCACTTTTGCCCACAGACTGACCAACACCCCCTGCACGCAGCTCCATGGTGAGGGGGGGAAATCCCTCCCTCCACTTCCCCCAAATTCATCACCTTCCTGCGCGAGCCCTCAGAAGCATCAACTCCTTGTCTCTATGGTAAACTTCTTGTTTCTCGGAAACCTCGCCTCTTAAATGAGCCGTGTCCAGAAGGCTGAAACAGCTGCAAGACCAGCATGCAGACAAGGACCCTCGGAAACAGTCTTTTGGTAAAGGGTGGAAATTTAACAACTGGTTCGCTCAGGATCAGGTTGGCCGTCACTGGAGGCTCGTCCCCCATGGGCGGTGGAGCTGCAGGACGGGAATGGGCCACACCTCCCACAACAGCCAACCTGACCCTGGGCGAACCGATTGTTAAATTATTTGAATCCCACCACTGAGTAGAAGGTAAGTAAAGAAAGCAAAAGAGGGGTGGGGCAGTGGCTAAGGTGGTAGAGTTCTGTTCAACCACTATTTTCACTGGGCGACTTTTAGCCAGAAACTCTTTCTCAACCTGCATCAAATGGTAAATTAGCGGGGGGGGTGGGGGTGGAATGAAGGAAAAACTGTTTTGTACTATACCCTGAATTCTTAAAGGGAAGATGGGATAAAAATATTAACTACACCATTGACAGTTATTGAAAATGCCCTAGAAAAATAGGACATAACCTACTACTTTAAAAGTATAACCAATTTTGTATTCTACACAAAAACAGTAACAGACAATCTATTTGCAGCACAAGAATTTTAATGTTAATTTATGAACAAACAAAATGTAGCACTCTGAAGAGTCATAATATGTGATGCATAGTGCCTACTTAATAATGCTAAAATTCTGTTTTATCCTAGTTATCTTTCTTCTTTTCATTATACCAAAAGGGCCTTACAATGTTAGGGGTTTTGTTTTGTTGTCTTTTTATCCTTGCTTTTTTCTGTTTTTAAAATATGATTTTAGCAGAATTATTAAAATCTATATTGACATAAAAATACAAATCTGTTTCTAGTACAACTATACTCCAAATTCTTATTATAAATTCATATTCATGACTTCTAAAGTCCTTCTGGCCCTATTAATGTATAATATTGTATGTGTGTTTATTTAATGTATAGACTGGTTGGCTCCACCAGGACTCTGGGTAATATACAGAATAAAACAATTAAAACATTGCAATCAGAGGCAATTTCAAAAGCAAATGTCCAAAAAAGTAATACAATAATTTCTGTTGCTGGACTTCTGGAATCAGAACAGATTATAATTATCACTATCTAAAACATTCATATTCTGTAATGATAATTGAAGCAAATAGTTAAAAATGTAATGAACTAATTATAACCAAGGAGAAGAGTAAAAGCTGGAAAGTTGCAAAGAAAATAAGACAGGAGAATAAGTATACCCACAGAAACCCTACTTTGGAGAAAAATCCATTCAGCATTCAGTTACAGAATTATCCGAGATTACTGAACTGGTTACTAGCTTGTGCAGTTCACCAAAAGGTTCAATGGTTTGAATGGGTAACAAGGGATACCCAGGACGTTTTATGCAAAAAAGAGAGCACAACACACCTGATAAGTCACAACTTTCAATCCGTTTGAGATCAGCATCCACCCAAAAGAGCTTCCCAAGCTTATTGTCAATCACTAGTGCAACAGGTCGAAGCAAACCAGTGGTGAAGAGCACTTCTCGTTCTGTTCCATCCAAGGCTGCACGTTCAATCTTTGGGGCTCGCTCTTGCATATTAGTGAAATACATGTACCTGACAACATATAAGAACAACTGAATGAAGTTATTTTCTGAGATTGAACTTCCTTTTTCAGCTTCTAGGGCAGATTAACCATGATCTTGTTTTGTACTCAAGGGAGATTCCAGTAAATTTTATGGAATCTTTCTTGCTTAAAAATAAATTTATAGCTAGAAAAGGGATATCTGAAATATACCGTCCACTCGCTCCCAAGCCAAACTCCCCCAATGGATGTGGTACAGTTGGTTAAATAAAGCCAAAAGGATTGGGACTAAAAGCCTGTAGGCATGACCTCTCATCCTTCACCTTCCCATCATAGCCCCAATAATAACTGCTCTAGAGGGTTAGGACCACCCTCTGAGGCAGATATGTGGGGAGAGATGAAATTACTGTCCTCATTTATCTATATTTATTTAGTTTTATGATTTCTCTAGGAACTCAAGATTATAAAAATCCTTTCTGTGGATGGATTTTTTCCTATTATTCATTCAAAAGTTTCAACAATAAAAATAAATGCATTATTTCCAGAGACAAGAGCTTAATTAATCCCAGAAAACTGTTAGGTAGCTTTTGGTTTAAGTTAAAGGAGGTTAGAACAGCCTTGGTGGTCTAGCAATAAGAAACTGTCAGGCAGCCGTATGAAATTGGCTTAAAGTATCCCAAGATAACAAGCAAAGTAAATGTCTATATCCTATAACGTAGCATGGGCAATGTCCATGGAACACTTTGCAACATTCAATGCAATATAACTTCTTAGAACTTGAGAGTATTCTCACCCTCGTTCTGCATTTACGACTATGGCCCTGGGCTTGTCGTGATCTCCCCGTAAGACAACTCCAATCTGCTCCCCATTAAGTCTGTGGACGTTGATTGTATTTGTAGCTTCACAGGTCCAGTACAAAGTATGGCTGAAAATATCAATGCTCAGGTCATGTGGCTGCTTTTCTGGATTTTGGCTTTGGTTGCGAATATTCATGACTGTGAAAGGCTACAAGGAAAAGAAAAACAAGAACAAAATAGGAAAGATTATTTGATGTCACAGTATACAGAAAATTGGTTTAAAACCAAATAATAATTTGAGTTGTTAGAGAGAAAAAATATCTAAGAATGTGATTTTATGCAATTCCATAAATCCCACTGAGCTCAATTACTTTTAACACTAAGTAAGTGGTTACTGGATTGCAACTTCAGTTGACCAATTCAGTAAAGACAATAATTCACAAAGACGTAGATAAAAAATCATAGCTTGTTTTTTCTTCACTCAGTATTTTACCAGACTTAGAGATGAACTATTCTTTCTGAGCAACAAATCCTCCACTTTCTAAAATGGTACTATCAGTAGCTGTTTTTATTTGTATATGTATTAAAAAATTCCTGCCTACTGAGGGAATGAAACAATCAAATTGTTAAAAGAAAGAACTGAAACATTTAAGGCAAGAGCTAATACATTCACAATTTGCTTTTAAAACTATCTACTTTTAACTTTAAAACTACTAAATCCACATTAAAACTACTTTTAAAGTGGTTTAAAAGAGGTGATAGAAAAGAACTGACAGCTATTTTGAATGTGTATTTAAATGTAGAATTAAAAATGACACGTTACAAGACTGATATGGAAAATATATAACACAAACATGTTTACATATGAAACCAGCTGATATCTTAATAATTAAATAATAATAATGAAAGGGGACATACAGATAAATCAGAAGAATGATTTGGATAACTGTCTTATCTGGGATTTACAAAAAAATTAAACTTATTAAAGTGGTTTCTGAGGACAAAGGGGAGATAAAAAATACTTTGGGACAGTATTTAAAAGGATTAAAGGTCGAGATTCTTAAAAGCAAAGGAAAGGAATATAAAGTTGGCTTATTTGATCAATGTTACAATATATGTGTTGTTGTTCCTGATAAGTTGTTAAAATTGTTTGTACTTGTCTTTATGAAGGGGAAAGTAATTCCTCTACATATTTCTTTTCTTTTTTTACCATGTTTTTCTCTTTTCTCTTTTTCTTTTTTCTGGTACCTTTTTCTTTTTATATTTTTTTTAGGTTGTATTAATTTCTTATCTTTGTATCTATAAATTTTAATAAAAAATATTGTAAAAAATGGTGCTTGGGTCAGAGAAATCCCAGGGCTGTAAAGACAGCAATAGCAAGCCATTGATGTATTACTGTAAAGAAAGCTAGAAGTTTATGCAGGCCCCAAGAGGCAAGTTTACTTTTTTCTACATGATTTCAGGAAAAAAACAACTGAGAAATATCTGGTTATGAATATTAATATTTAAAACCACTAATTAACAGAGGCTGAATATGAAGTACCCATATCACTGCAAATCTGCAAATCTGGATACTAAAAATGTATTCCAAGAAGGAATTCTTCAAAGTGAAACTCTTTTGCTTCTACAGAACAACAGACTGCATTGTAGCAAGTAGTCACCAATGTAATTTGCACCTAAGAAGAGCACTAATGGGAAACAATTCGGCAATTAACGCCTAGCAAATATTCTTCAAAGAGCAGGCCTGACACTAGAGAGCCCCTCCTTGGTACAAACAAGATTTCATTATCTGGTAGAAAATATTACAGCAAAATTTATCAAATTAGCCCAGATGGTCCTTTCCTAACCCCCAACCCCAATTCTCATTTTTACAGAACACAAACTAGCGAAAATACATTCTTGGATGATTGAGAAAGAAAATGCACATTGAACATTCAAGTATTTTCCATAGAAAAAGAACTTTACTGCAGCTTGCCAAGAAAAAAATAATAAAGGGGCTCCATCAGCAACAGCCAAAATATGACAGTATAAATAGAAAGTGCTTTGATTGAAAAGGGCTTTTTTCCCCACTTTCTACTTCTTCAGAAATGTCCTAGTTTGGAATTAGAAGCCTTCTATCACAGCAAGAAAACTTTTAGGGTAGGAGAGGAAAAAACATTTAAGTATTTACTTCTCACCCCCTAAGATAGCAAGGGTGGTGTTTTGGTTTTTTTTCATTTTTTGGCTTCCTTTCAGTTTAAATCCTGTAAAGGAAGTCTTGTTTTGGAAGGACACTGCAGGACCAGGTTGCAGAAACCATCCATACAGCATATTGCTACCAATATGCTGCATGTGTATGCTATCAGTTTAGGTACATTTACAAGATAAAAATACTTGCCTGACTGCCGTCATCTTTTGCCCTTTTAATAATGTTTTGGCGTCCATCTACCCAGTAGATGAATGCATCAAGCGGATCATAATCAATGGCTTTAACATTTCTTAGGCCATGGATGGGAAGAATGATGTCTGGACTCTGCTGATCATCTGGTATCATCCGACTTATTGCAGACCTCTGACTGAATAGTAAGAAGCTACTGGGTGCTAAAGGTAGAGAAAAAGTGAACACAATCCAAACAACAATATTGGTAAAATTCTTTTGGAAAGTAAATTACACATTTGCAAAAATATCAAAGTATAATCCTTCTATGTCCATATTTTTGCTAATACTATTATTGGTCACAGAATGACATGGTTTCAATCCCATCTTCAAAGAAAACACCAGAATGATTTGCCAAAAAGACTGATAGATTTCGCATTGCCAGACATGGGATAAAATGACATCTATGATCTTCAGTCCAGTCCAGGAAGGAATCCAAGGAAGCCTAACTTATGCAAGATTAATTAAGAAGACTGGTTTGCTCCACTTTCCCAGGGATCCTCTCTTGGAAGATCATGCAATGCCAGATCCAGGTTTTTTTAAAAGGCCCTTTTGGGTAGGATGCCCTCTACATCTACCAATCTCAACTTCTACCAATCTTATTTGTTGAATCTGAATCATTAAAGAGAGATCCAACCTAGAACTAAGGAGAAATTTCCTAACAGTGAGAACAATTTGTCAGTTGAATGTCTTGCCTCCAGAAATGGTGAATGCTCCATCAGTGGAGGTTTTCAAGAAGAAATTGGATAACCTAGAATAGTATACAGTCTCCTGCTCATGCAGAGGGTTGGACTAGAAGACCTCCAAGGTCTCTTCCAACTTTGTTATTCTATGTCCTATGTTCTTCATTGCTGATGGCATATGGATGTGGGTGAATCCAGCTGTTGCCAAATTATAAGCAAGGCTCCCATCTATCTCAATGCTTACTTGCAGAGAAGGGACAGATGCATAAAGAATAACAGCAAGAAGCAGCAGTCAACCCAAGGAGTACTGGGCCAGCACTGGGTTCTGTTAAAACAAAGGGCTCAGCAAATGTCAACTTGCCATTCAAGCCAACTGTATAGGAAGTAAATGCTGCTGACATTTTCTGCAAAATGTTCAGTTTATTTTCAGTGTTGAATAATAACGTTAAATAGTACTCCTCTTACTGACAAGCGCTACCCCGAACAAAATTAAATCCTACCATTATTACTTGCATCAAATATATCTTTAAAATAATTTCATTGTTTCAATTTAGATCCTTTAAAAATGAATTTAGAATTCCTTTCATTTAATGTGTTTAACCAAACTTTCTCTTTCCTTCCTCCCCGAAGCAAAGCTGGTGTTGCTTTAAATCACAAAGGCAGGTTTTTGGAAAACTCTGAAATGCACAACTTTTGGCAATCACACTTTATGTTTATTTTCCAATACTGTTTTGAAGCCAGAATTGTGCTGAGTTTTATCCAGTTGCTTTAATGATAGATTTATTGTTAATTTCATTTTTTGGTGTTGTTTGTTAACCGATATCTGAATTTCTCTTCTGGTTGGAAAACAAGATAATGATTTTTCTATAAATGAAAATTAAGGCATTTATCGAGAGAGATGCAGACATCTATATATACAGCCATAAGTATCTAGTGTGCTAGGAGGACATGTGGATTTAGTAAAAATTATTCAAGTTTCATTTTTAACGCTACTCATTTTTACTCCTTTTCATTGCCACCCACTAGGCTCAACCCTGGACTGAGCAACATGACAAAATTGCTAGAAGCTGCTGAAATGCCAGGAGAAAAGAATTAGCCCTTTCTTTTCATCTGGAAGGTTGCAGGATGAAGAAACCCACTCAGCCAGGTTTCAGGTATCAGAAACAAATGGGCTGGCAAGATGCCCTGGAACAGGAACTATGCGGTTCCTTTGTGAAACCTCTCCTCTTTTAAGTTCCGTTGCAGAATCCTTGACATTCCTCCCATTCTACCCTGGGCTTACTGGAACCAGAACTCTATTTTGATGGAGGAAGGCCTGGAACTAACAGAAGAAGACTGAGTGCACACTCCCAAGAACACTATGTTCTTTAGCTGCTACTCGGCTTCTGGCAAGAATAGATATGAATCACTCCTACGGTCCGTTCCAGCTGTCTGTCCTTCCCACGCAGATAGGCTACAGATGCAAAAATATTGTCTTCCTGGAAGTGTTGGACTATAACTTTCAGGATCTCAACCAGCACATCCATGATGAGAGTTGTAATCCAACCTATTTAGAGAATACCAAATTGGGATTGGTAGACAACTGAAAATATTTAGAAAGCTGCAAAAAATACATACAACTGCAGTTCCGGGTCTTGGGATCCAAAGTGTAGTGCGATGCACAGCCACATCTATAGCCATTGGGTATGGCCAGGCACAACTGCCCGCAGTGTCCATTATTTTGCGCACACTCGTTGAAACCATCCTGTCGTGATGAATGGAAAACTAATATATCCATTACAAAGTCCAGACGATTCTGAATAATTGTTCGATTCCTCCCATTTGTTTTGTCAGCTCTTTCTATACTGTGGAGGTTCCAATCTGTCCAGTAGATGAAGTCACTGTACTGAGTTAGCCCAAAGGGGTGAGGTAGATCATCCGCTATTATTTCCCTCTCTTGCCCTGAAAGAAACAACCCATATGTTGTTAATCAACACAGAGATTCAAACCATAATAGCCAAAAGATTAAAGGTTGGATGAATTAACTCAAATTTTTACTAGTAATGTTTAATTATCAATTAATATAGGTCATCTATGTCTGCCATTTGCTATTCCTTTCCTCTTTTTGAAAGAAGCATATAAAGCAGTACTTCCTGTCAGAGTACATTGAAAAAAATTGCCCTGGACAATTATGAGTCCCATGGTCCCCCATGGTCAAACACAATACCTTCATTAATTTTATTTATAGTCTCAGACCAATTAAAAAAACAATGGAATATAGGATGTTCTCTTGATCATTCATTCATTTTTGATAATTATTCATCTCAGACTAATGGATGGTTGACAATCATAAAAAACAATTACAATATAGTTCAAAATTTAATATATACGGCAGCTAAGAAACAAAGCTATTACTGATGAAAGCTTTTAATTCTATAAAAAACCAAAAACAAAAGATACAGTTTGGGAAGTATCTTTATTTCACCTATAGAAAGTCCTATCATAGGAGCAAACTCTCAGTTAAGTATTGACTATTTTCTGCTGCAAAGCTTTATCAAGGAAAATATATGCTGGTACATTAAAGATAAAAAAATAGAGCTGTGCACTGCTTCAGATTTGATTCTAATCAGTGCTTTGGGGCATGCAATTCCTTAAACCAAGTGTGTATTTTCCCAGGCCTGCATAGCAAATTTCCAGATGATTAGCATGATATGTGTGATGGCTTCCACCATTGTCACCAATGTTTGAACTAAATCATATCTATACTTCTAAAAACATGATCTGTTGGTGAAAGGCTTTCTCATGATACTTTTACGGGGAAAAAAGGAATGCAAGCTTATGAGATATAACTACAGTCAGGCTATATCTATTCCCTGTTGACTGTAAGAGCACAATATCTAAAACAATGTGATAGGTAGGTACATGGTACATATACATGCACATACACATTAGGCCTGTGCAGAAATCTAAATTTGAAGGACAAAAGATGGGCATACACTGGGCACCTTTTAGGAGTACCTTCAACAAAGCAATTCAATTTCCCAATATCTCGTGTCAGCTGCAGAAAAGCAACAGCACAAACCTAAGGAAAGATACAACTGTTTTAAGATGCTCCTTAGCACCATAAAGATGCTACATCTGTACATCTGTGTGACCCAACTAATATATCTGTACATATTTGTTTGTTTTAGTGTTTGTTAATTACAGCCCCTTTCTCCCGCCCTACACAATTTGGTAATTATAGGGGGATTCAAGGTATTACTTCATACTGGAAGACACCTCAGGTGGCTTAGCAATGCAATAGTTGGAACACCTAATACAATCAGCTCTTCTGAAGCAAGAGATGGGAAACATTCCAGAGAGATGTTTTTGTCTACTGTATTGTTCACATCCATAATTTGGACACCGGGACTCTAAAACTTTCCAACTACTTTTGGTAATACACTCTGGTTTGTCGTTGCTTCTATTTAATTACTCTTCCAAAGTTTTGGAACAAATTACAAGGAATGAGAAATCCTATTCAGAACTTTACGTAAAACCATGCTTTGGGGGCTACTTAAACAAAAAGGCTGCTATACTGTGCTCCCATGTGATCAGTTGATCTGTTTAAGTTCCTTTGTCTTAAAGATAAATAAATAAATTCAGGATCTTTCTTCAGCATGACATGCCACCCATAGCTTTCTTTACTTATTTTTATACCACATCTACTATATTTTAGATATGGGCAAATTACCTAGCATATTGGATGACTCAATCATGCTTGTGTCCAGATCAGTCCAATAAAGTCTTTGATCCTTGTAATCAATGGTAAGATCGTTGGCACGTCCCACTTTATCCACCAGCATGATGCTATTTGTTCCATCCATGTATGCTCGAACAATTTTGGGTTTTCCTCCCCATTCTGTCCAGTACATATACCTGTAATGAAACAAAAATTGGAATGATTCAATATTTAATTTATAGCAGAGCAATTGCTTGGCTTTCAGGTTGCCTTATGAGTTCTCAGAAATGGAAAAAAAAATCTACTACGTTTCAAAACAATTTATTTTGGATGTTTGCAAATTATTTGGGGGAGGCACGGGTCTCCCAGGGACCATGGATGCATTCGGAGTGGTATGAGTCTTGGATGTTTTGGGGACAGTCACCCATCTGGATACCAGGACTTTTAAGGTGATAAAATGGCGTCTCAAAGCTAAGGTTTATTGTATCCAGTGCAACACTTAAAATAATCCAAAACTCAAAGTTGCAAAAAGAGCCAAAAAGAGTTGCAAAAAGAGACAGGCTCTCTCATGTGGGAGAGCCTGTCTCCCGCAGGAACTGTTATTTGTCCTTTCCTATACAGCTGGTTCTCACTTACTATCTCATTTAGTGGCTGTTCGAAGTTATGACAGTGTAAAGAAAACAGCTTTGCAACAAATCCTTGCATTTATAACCTTGGATGTGTTGGTTGAGAGAAAATCAAATTAAAATGTTTACCCTGCTTAATACACATACCACAGTGATAGAGAAATCTTCCCTTCTGCACCAAAATTGGGCACAAAGTTCAAAGTCAGGCACAAGGAGGAACCCCAGCCCCTTACCCCACACTGCAGTAGAAATGGAAATCAGAGCAGGACAGAAAAGTTGCAATTCTATAAACTTTGAGACTGGAGCCTTCCTCCATCAAAATGGCATAATTTGGGGAACGCATTTGCAGTTAAACTAATAAGCAATAATAAACACTGAGTTTGGGTTTGAGGGTTTTTTTTCCCTTACCCTTTTGATGGATCAAGAGCCAATGACCTTGGATTGTCCAGATCTTTCCACACAAGAACTTGCCGGAATAGCCCATCCAACCGGGCCACTTCGATCCTATTGGTTCCAGTATCTGCCCAATAGAGATTCTTTCCCATCCAATCTACAGCCATGCCTTCAGGGTAATCTAACCCAAACTCAATCACATGTTCAAGTCCACTTCCATTCATAAAGGCTCGGCTTATTGTCTGCAAAACCATTTTAAAAGATGACAGGAATTTCAGAATACAAAAGAATTTAAACAATTAATGGCTCAGTGCAAAGTATTATGCAAGACAGGGCTCCCTCAAGGATTTGTTTTATTTTGTAAGATTTAAACGACAAAATATTTAGAACCAAAATGTTGTTCTGGAAGGAGTCCATTAGAACAGCTGGTTAACAAAGCAAACGTTTCAGTTAAGATACCATGAATACCTTTAAGCTAATATCTGTCCAGTAGATTCTGTTGTCAGATACATCAAAATCTAGAGCAGAAGCTTCTTTCACACCCGTAAGAGGAATGGCAACATCATTGTTGCTGGCTCCAAGAGAAATCCTATGAACAGCTGCCCTGCTGGTGAAGACAAGGAAAGCTTCTGGGATGATGCAGGTCCTCATATCACTAAGTAACTCCAGTCCAATTGGACAGGCACATCTGCACTCCTGGGGTGTGAAGAAGCACAGGTGGCTGCAGTCGCCATTATTCTCAGCACACGGATTTGTCCCTAAAAAGAAAAACAGTTCTCTGAAGGAAAAAAAAAGCTTGGCTAGGACAGGCTTTAGGTCTTAAAGCATAGGCCCTTCCATGTTCAAAACAGCTCAAGATAAACTCTGCCCCATGTCTTCTAGAATTGTCTAATTGAAGGAAACTGGGTTAAAAGCTTTCCTCCATTTATTGTTTATCTCAATCTTAAACAAGATTTGAAAGTCCTGGGCTGAAAATTCACTTTAATGAAATTAAGTTCAGCAGATATCCCTTACAATATCAATGCATTGCAGTCTCAGTCCCTTATCTCCAATATTGACATTAATTTATCTTACAGTTTGTTGAATTAATACGCATTTTTCAATATGGAAAAATATGCCCATAACTATCAATTAAGAGTCAACACAATCTCCAAACCCAACAAACAGCACCAAGAAGCTGCAACCAATTTCAGTTTTCTGTTAGACAGTAAGTATATTTCTGTTTCTAGTTGGACCTACTCATTGGAGTCTTCCTAGATGACCTCCTATAACTTTCCCAAGAACCCAACATGCCTTTTGCATCAAAAGTATAATTAATTATTGGCCCACATGATAATTCCAAATATGACAAAGATAGTACACCAATTTTTTGAAATTAAATCTATAGAGAATTTCAATAGGCAGCAAACATGATTCAGTAAGATATGACAAGCAGTTATAATAACGATTCAGCATCTGGATGATGAGCAGATGATAGCTGCATGAGTAACTCTCTACAAATATTTTGGAGTGTGAAAATGTGTGAAACTGAACAAGATTTCATGGGATTGAGTGAAAATGTATCTTTATAATAAGAGCTAATAATTTGGCATTATGATAATGGCTGTTATTATTGCAGTTTCAAAGAAAAGGTTATTGAAAAGAATCACAAAATTTAAATTAAACGTAATTGATTTTTATAGCAAAGTTCCATTTAACATTAATGAAAGAGTAAAACATTCCTTCTTTTCACAATAAACTTTTGGAATATTATAAATTCTTTTTTCACTTAGGTGTTAAAACCTGTGGAGACCCCTAAGTGTTTTCCATGTACGAATAATAAATTCTCAACCTTTGCACTATTTTGACTTGTAGTTTATATCACAGACTTAAGCTCATCCCAGATGCTTGTTGTTTGGGAATAGCAGCCAATAAACGTTTTTTGAAAATGTTCCCTGTGTCAGTATGGTTGAACATTGCTATGAGGAAATGTTAAAAAGATGAGTGAATCTTAGAGAACACAGTGAGATGGGATAGAAATATATCTAAAGCCCCAATTAGGAAACGTAATGGATGCACATATACATAAATCAGGAGCCAAGCTTTCATGTTTATATATTCTCTCCCTCTCTCTCTCTCTCTCTCTCTCTCTCTCTCTCTCTCTCTCTCTCTCTCTCTCTCACACACACACACACA
>JANHZT010006322.1:202339-213650 GCA_032468215.1 Stegonotus admiraltiensis
TTTAGATTGTTTTTAATGTTTATATTTGTGTTTTTTATTCTGGCTGTACACCACCCTGAGTCCCTCGGGAGAAGGGCAGTATATAAATTTAATAATAAATAAATAAATATAAATAAATAAACATTTACAAATTATTTGATATTGCACCAATTGTTGAACTGCAGCTCTGCACTGAAGATAGGAACTTATAGAAAGAAGATCACTGAGAAAAGTATTATTTCACTAGAATCAACTGTATTATATATACCACTATATTGTTTATCAGAAAAAAATTGAACGCCAAGGAATATTGCCATTAAAAAATAATTCTTGTTGAAATAACTTCATTCCACACTATGAGAAATCCAATTATTATGATCCCATCATGAAACTCTTGCAGAAAAGTTTCATATGCATATTTATAATAGACAACCTAGATCTGTGATGGCGAACCTATGGCACGGGTGCCACAGGTGGCACATGTAGCCATATCAGTGAGCACACATAGTGTGCATAGTGTGGAACATAACTTTGTTCCACACTATGAGAAATCCAGGTATTATGATCCCATCATGAAACTCTTGCAGAAAAGTTTCATATGCATAGTTATAATAGACAACCTAGGTCTGTGATGGCAAACCTATGGCACGGATGCCACAGGTGGCACATGGAGCCATATCAGTGGGCATGCGAGCATTGCCATAACTCAGCTCTAGCACGAGTGCGTGCGCCAGTCAGCTGATTTTTGGGCCTTCCGATCCCACTGGAAGTTGGGAAATGGGCTGTTTCTGACCTACCAAAGGCCTCCAGGGGGTGGAGAAGGCCGTTTTCACCCTCCCCAGGCTCCTAGAAAGACTCTGGAGCCTGGGGACAGTGAAAAACGGGCCTAACAGGCCCACTGTGCCATCACGTGCTAAAAGCAGGGGGGGCGCATGCGTAGGGGTGGGGCGCATTGAATTATGGGTGTGGGCACACATGTGGGTGACCTTCCCGCGCTCCCCCCGCTTTTGGCATGCGTTGGCAAAAAGGTTAGCCATCACTGACCTAGACAGTTGTTACCAGAGTTAAAAACCTTATAACTGAGGGATCTTTAAAAATTTTGTAAAGGTTTTAAATAGGATTTTAAAACTAATTTCTAATGTTAAACAGTTCCATCTAGTTGAAAAAACAAGCAGGCATTTTATAAATGAACTACTTAATATTCATTTATAGCCAAGCAAATTCAACCTAACGGACAGTTTATGTAGAATGAATATTTGTGTCTGTATGAGTCCCTTACCACTTAATGCACATTTTTATTCCTATTACATTTTGGGGTAGAAAACATAAATCATCTGGACAGACTGGTTAATTCATAATGTCACTCTCAGTTAAAACGGTAACTGTTTTTACTTTAGGAAAAGTTAGATAACACCTCATAACTACATATATTCTATTTTACAATTAACAGATGGCTAATATATACGTAGCTTTTTTGCCATATGATCACTAAAGAAACTATATATTCTCAAAAATTATGTTATCATGTAATTTGCACTTATACATTTATTATATGATACATGTTCACATTAGTGAAGTAAAAAATGGAAGAATAGATATTGATCTAAATTTAACAGGAGAAAATATCACATAGATTCTATTCTATACTGCAGCCATAATAAAATATACTACATTTAAAAAACTTTGAGGGAGAATTTAAAATCAGGAGAAATTAGTTTAAGGAGAAAATAATACTCTCACAATCAAAGCGGCAGCTCTGCATTTAATTTTTTTTTTAAAGGCACATTATGGTCACCAATGACTCATTTCTATCTAGATGCACCCAAAATTATTTAAGGAACAATTCAGACATTGTCTATAGCATGCAAAGTATTAATCTGAAGAACACAATTCCTGAGGAAATCTCAAAAGTGGATCTACTAATGCAAGTTAAATTCCTCCTGAGTAATATAATGCATTAAAAGTCCTTGGCCACCAATGAGTTAATTAATAAGACTGGGAGTTAAAGCACATGGATGTTGGCATAAGGCAGAGAACCCACAAAAGATGCAGAGCTTGGGAAAGAAATAATCCATAAAAGTGAACCAAAAAGCTACACATTCTTATGCAAAACCAGACTTCCTGTTCCCATCCCACTTTCTACCCTTTTGATAAAAAGGGCTGAAAGAATGTCTAGCTCAACAATAGAAAGGTGCAAATACCACATAAACAGTCACTCATTTCTGTGCCCTTAGCCAAAGTGCTAAATGCCCACTGGGGCTATTTCCCATTGCCAGAAACACAAGGTCAATATGAGTCTTCTGAAAGGCTTGTTCTGAGCATTCATCAAGGGTTTCTAAAGCTGTGAAAAGAGGGGCTTTTTTTTAAGGGGAGGGGGAAAAAACCCTGTTCTTTCAATACCTTAAGAAGCACATCAATAACACAATTGCAGCAGACAGAATAATGGGGGGAAAAAACTGGCCTTGCTTTCTTCCAGATACAAATTCAATTTCCAGCATTGTCCACATACACATGAAACAAGAGCAACAAGTGGTGGAGAAGAGGCAAAAATGGGGGGTGGGAGAAATGTGGTGGGCAAAGGCCACCATCATTTGCTGCCCAAAGATCTCTATATTAAGTGCATCTATACAATTCATTGTTATTAAATGTTTCATGCCTGGATTCCACAGCATAATAATGTTAAACAAGCAAAATATTACTAACAATTTACTTAAAATTTATTTTATATAATTAAATGGCCTTCAATAAAGGTACACATTTTATTTTAGTAATTATATGTTTTCTGCCATGATTTTCCATCTTTCTTTTCAGAAGACAAAGTAACATATTTGAAATGGATTTTAATTTTAAAAAATGGTAGTATCATTTTCTGAAGTACTTGAGCTCTCTCTTACGGCTATAGATATTTAAATCTGAACACATATGTATCTGAATACATATATATATATGAATACATACATACATACATACATACATACATACATACATACATACATACATATAGATATATCAGTCCTGACATGATGATGAACTAACATTATGAAGATGTAACTTCCACCTCAGACTATTTTTGGCAGAGGTCATTCATATTGTTATCCCATGATACATTTCAGCCATAATTTGTTGTGTATACAGAATCAGTGTTGCAGATGAGCAAAATAATCATGATTTATATGGTGACTTCACAATGTTCTCCATTCTACCATCACTGAAAAGATATCAGGACATGTCAGGTTCTAGGTTCAGACATGCCATGATTAGAACAAATCAAGATTTATAAAAGAGCCACGATGGCATAGTAGTTAGAATGAAGTATTACAGGCTAACTCTTCCCACTGCCAGGAGTTTGATCCTGACAGGCTCAAGGTTGACTCAGACTTCCCTCCTTCTAAGGGCAGTAAAATGAGGACCCTAATTGTTGGGGACAATATGCTGATTCTGTAAATCGCTTAGAGAGGGCTGTAAAGTGGTATATAAGTCTAAGTGCTATTGCTATAAAGCCCAATCAGCATGGTTTCAATTTGTGGTTGTTCCAAACAAAAAAAGATTACCTTCTGGGAGCAGTTTCACATATCATGGTAAATCATAACTAAATTATAATAACTTTCTATTATGGGCAAACTCTTTACTTCTCTGACATAAACTTGGATTGAACAAGACCTCTCAGGCCAAGCTAAACAAACATGCACATATAGGGTCACATGCATGTCATTGATTGAAAGAATGTAGAGACAGAATAAATGCACAGAAAAAGGTCTAGTTGGAGTCATAAATTAATATTTTAAGATGGGTATCTGAAGTGGTTACATATCCACTGGTACATTACAGAAGCAGCCTCTACAAAGCTAAAGAATACCTTCCCAGAAGATACAAGTTCTCTCTTCCATGTTTATGTATTCATTAGTATGGGGCTTTGTACTATAAACTGAACCTGAATTAATTCACATAGACGCATCTTTTACAGCCTTGAGTGCCTCTGAAGGAAATGAACTTTTAATAAATAGGCAAATAACCTATAAAATAAGAAGCATGGAGGGAACTGGTTGAGGGATTCAGGAGAAGAGAAGAAAAAAACTAGAGAAAAGTCACCACAGATGGTCCTCATTTAACAACTGTTTATTTATTTTATTGATCTATAAAAATTTATTGGCTGCCCATCCTACCTCAGGGTAACTGAAACTGTTGCATTTTTGAAAGTGATGTAAAAATAATTTTATGCTCAATTCTCACATTTACAACTTTTGTGGATTTGTGAAACAAAGCTGAAGTAAGATCATAAGGACTGAATTGTGGGTCTCAATACGCTTGTTAAACCAAGTAGTGATAAGGTAAAGGCTTCCTTACCTGCTTTGCAGGTTTTTCCATCTTCTTGTAGTTGGACTCCAGTAGGACAGGTACAACTATAAAAGGGTTCCTTTGGGGACAACAGGCACAAGTGTGAACAACCACCATTATCTTCCTCACAGGGTGTGTGAACTTGAAAAATAAGAGAAGAAAGGAAATCATGCACTTTTTTAAAAAAAAAATTCTGGTAACACAGAAAGGAAACCTAGATCCCTAAAGAAGACAATCACACTTTATGTTTCCTCATAAATTCAGGTGCTAAAAGATAATTGACTACAAGGCAGACATTCAATGTTGCTCCATACGACTTTAGGGAAGTATCAATAAAAATAAAACTGTCCTGAAAAAAGTACCTTTTCATACTACAGTATCTCAAACTGCTACAATGCAGTTGGGGAATTCAGTGGGGTTTAATAGTTTCAGAAGTATAAAAAAATGTTTAGGGACAACTGGATGCTGCATGTTTATTTCTATTTGGACTGTTGTTATAGTTACAGCGCAGGTTGAACCTGAACAATTGTTATTTGTTCAATCAGGAGTTCATACTTTTCTGTATATCTCACCCTGCAACAATAGTAACAACTTCTTAGTATTTTCTACATTCCGCTGTGTCTCAGTCAATTATGTTGGCTATACATAGCCTAGATATTTTTATTTTTTATTTATATTTATTATAGCTAGTGGACTTTGGAAGGCATATAAAATCACTTGTCTATCTTACAATCAAATCTAAAAAAATTAAGATCTGAGTGTTCCGTTTGTGTTGTTCTTCTCCATCCCAATCTGTAATCTGTTTGGATTATGGCATCAAAAGGAGAGAATGACAATTTAAAGTAGTGTGTTTGTGTAATCATTCAAAAGCACCAGTGTTAAGACGGTAGCCTTGTATATGATCCACAATAAATTAATACGGTACAAACACTTGGAGCAATGGCATCCAAATCCAGTCAAATCAAGAGACAGCATTATCTGAACTATTTCCAGCAGATAATATTTCCCAGTGTGCCAGGCTTTCCTCACTACTGTCCAGAAATATTGTGACCCAGGGGTGGGACGTGCTCTCAGCTGAGAGAAATGTTAGGAATTCCGAGAGCACCACATAGCCTCATCTGGAACGCAAGGACAAACTCTATCAGGGCACATACCCAATGACATCTACTGAAGCTTTGCACCTGTTTCTCAGCTAAAGCAGCTCTTAAACGCCTCTCTTTACTCCATGAATATTTACCATCCATCTATCCTTTTTCTTAGTAGAGCCCCAGCTCTTCAGAGCTAAGGCCAAATCTCCTCCGAGGTTTTCAACAGTAAACTTAGGCCTCAATGCTCTCTTAAATGAGATAGTACTCAACTTTAGGATAAAACTATGTTATGTGTTACATTATGTTATGTTTCTAATATTTAATATGCACAAGGCACTATTTCTTTGGAAATCCTGTGGCTAAAGAATTCAAGCAAAGCATACTATCTGCTTTTCAATTTTTTCCACAGATTTTTCCTGTTGATTAAAAGCTTCATCCATGAGAAATAATGAGGTATCTTCCTCTCTGTCGCTCCTCCCTCCAAGTCACTCACAGGAAAGTTATTTTTCTTACTGCAAAGTATCATTAATATTTTTGTAACAGTATTACAAAATACTATTACAAAATACATACTATTAACAAGATACTAATGAAAAAATAAGTCCTTAAAATCACTGATTTAAAGTATTTAATGTATGTACATGTGCCTGAGAAATTCTGAATTTTAACATTTCTAAATGAAACCCTCTTTCAATAAGCAGGCAAAAAAGGCATCTCAGCAAAGAATTTGCATTACTATGGCCTGCTTTTTAACCAAATTTGCATTGCACTATGAATGATATGCACAACCAGTTAATGATGATCTCATTTAAGTTTTGGAAAGTGCTCAACTATTCAGTCTGATACATTGTGCAGAGATCTGTGGCATCCAAGTAGGAATTAGCTATTATATTAATGAGAGTAACTTATGGATTCCACAAAATTTGAATCCCAAGTCTCCTTCCTCGGCACTTTTATTCAGTTATTATGCTCTAGCTGGCTGAGCTTCTTTAACATTATGGCAACAGCCACACCACTGACAATCAGAGAAATTCTGTCTTGCAAACTTCCACTGAAACACCGGCCAGATTAGGCAATGCTCTCAACAGGCAAGGCAAATCAGAGCTCAAAGAAGTTACTGCAAGGTGAAAAATCTACAGGATGAGACCCTGAGATTTTCTTTCCTTTGAAACAGTTTGAGATTCTGTTCTGCAATCAACATCTTATGTAAATATGATGGTAACAAACTTTATTAAACAGCAATCCAGTTAAGAACCTAATCCATGGCATTTAGGACTAAACCTCCTATCACAATCAAATAACAGCCTAGCATACCAGATGCTTGTTAATAATTATAGTAGGGCACAGGCCTGCATTGCATAAAATTGCATAAAATATATTTGTATTTTCTTCTCTGAAGTCATGGGCGTTAGATTTCCCACTTATCCCTAATGTGAGAGAGAAAAAAACGAACAGCAAACATACAATATGGCTGTCTTTCAGGGCTCAACACTTGGATGTCCATTGGTGAATAAAGAGAATTTATTATTTCTCTCTTATTCTCTCCAGCTTTCTTGTTGCAGGCATGAATGGAACGTGTCTGCCAATCCGTCCAGTACAGAGTGTCCCCAGCCAACGTCAGGGCAAATGGATGAGTGAGGCTACCTTCCACCACTTTTTGCCTAGTTTGTAGAAGAAAGAATATTTTCCAAAGTGATTACAAAAACTATTTCACAAACTAATATGGAAAGACAAGATGTCAATATTTAAATAAAATAACAGTGACTTCCATAAACAGCAGTAATTCAATTTATGGGGAATGTGCCTTGTTCATACCTGACCAAAACTCTTTCTCCTGAATCATTTCAAAAAATACTGTGCCTGCAAACTGGAACCACAATTACCATAAAACATGTTGCTCTGAAAAATTATTTAAATTACTATCTTGTTCTGACTTTTCAAAGTGGAGGTTCATCACACAGGAGTCTGTTCCAGCAATTTTAATCTACCATTCACAATAGAAAACATGTTATACTGCTATCAAGTCAGTTCACAGTGGCAATATTTGTAGTGTACATAATTTCTTTGAAATTTAATTTATTTAGCACTATTAAAACTAAAGGTCATTCAGGCATAAAAATATCATATTCATATTTTCCATTACTGCTCCAAAATAATTTTAAACATCTATAATAAGATACAAAAAGCTATGGAATTACGTTGCGCACAAAACACAAATATGCATTGCACAATGTCCAACCACGAGTCATGAGTAAAGAGGAGGAGGAGAGAAAAAATGAGACTGTTGGAATATTTTATCTTAAATGACAACAATGCACATGCAGAACATTAACATTCTGAAACTAACTTTGTTATCACTAGAACTTTGTCACAGCAGGAGATATGTACTCCAACAGTACTTATTTGTATTTCTAGAATCTGGGCTGTAATTTAAGCTTTCAAAGACAGCATTTATGGAGAATAAAATGAGTTCATTTTTTATCATTCAGAACATAAAGCATTTTGACCAAACATGCTAATTGGATTTTTGTACTACAAATACATTTCTTTATAGGGAAAAAAAATCCCCTCCTTTCTTTAAAAGAGAAAACAATATTGAAATAGCATTGAGCAACATTTAGGATGTTTTGTTGTTTACAGACTATATTGTAGAAAAACATGTATCCCTCTGTTTGAAAAAGGAATTAATAATGATCTCCAGACACTTATCAAAATATTCAAGGGCGGTTGGTGACGCAAGGTTGACAGCCTTTGTTGTCATAGTTGTCAGAAAATACATTAGCACCATATAGATTTAAACAGAAAACACCGAAGCAATATTAAATGTATTTGCAGAGGGTTACATGTATTCATATATGTACACACACACCACCCCTACCTGAAAGAGCCGTCCAGATTTGCTCTGTGAATGAAGCTCAGTTTTGCATCAGCCCAATAAAGCTTTTGTTCACTGAGATCTATTGTGAGTCCATTGGGCCAATAAATGTCAGAATCCACAATTATTTTCCGAAAACTGCTGTCCATTCCAGCACGCTCTATCCTAGGTGTTTCGCCCCAATCTGTCCAATACATGTATCTAGAAATAAAAAAATAAATAAATCCAAATACAATTACAATAACAGAATAGAATCTTTTCTGAAATCAAGGAAATTTTGTGAATTTCCTTGAAACCAAGTTTATATGTCAACAGATATCAAACATTTCTTTAAAAGCAAAACATAACTTTATTATTTTTAAAGATTTTCCCACCTTAGTTAACTATTTCTAAAAATATAAAGTCTTTTGTTTCCTGTACAGTTCAATTAATACAAGTCTTTTCATTACTTGCTGAACAAGGACTCTTTATCTCAACTGGTAGAGCCCCTTGGGCTCCATTATGATCTGTCACCAAAAACTTTCAGCTACACATACCTTGTACAACTTTTTAGCTACAGTAACTGTTTTCAGCCAATTAAAATAAGAAGTGCCATTAAAAAAAATGATTCTACTATTGCATCGGAGTAGAAGTAATTTATCTACTTTTGAATTAATGACTTACACTCAGGTTTTTGCATGAGTAAAGAGAGGAATAAAATGAAGCACAACAATGATAAAAATGGCATATGACAAAATGAATAATTGGCTGAAAACACTGTGACACATACAGCTAAAAGAGAAATTAAGTAACACAAAGATTGGAAAGGACTAAAACCAGTTAACCGAAACCATGCCTTAAAGTCAACGTGGTTCTCAAGGGGATGCCAACACCATCCTGTCTTTGTAGTCATGTACTTCTTTTATTTGGCAGTGATAAATCAAGAAGTGCTTCAGAAGTTGGCCTTGGTATTTGGAGAAATAGAAATGGAAGGACACATGCTCTTTTAAGATAAACTATTTAAGACATTGGAGGTTTAAAGGTGAACTGCATACTCTCAGAAGGTTAGAAAATGACTGGCAACCAAACCATATGAGAAAAGTCTGTTATTGTATTCCTATTGACTATGAATGCCTGGCTATTAATCAGAAAATCAAGGAAACTGAATATTACTTTGATAGCTTCTTGGTGTCAAAGAATAGAGAAATAAAGAAACGAAACAGAACAGAACAGAACAGAACAGAACAGAACAGAACAGAACAGAACAGGAATATTCTATTTAGAATTCC
The DNA here is from genome assembly GCA_032468215.1 of Stegonotus admiraltiensis. Classification (NCBI taxonomy): domain Eukaryota; kingdom Metazoa; phylum Chordata; class Lepidosauria; order Squamata; family Colubridae; genus Stegonotus; species Stegonotus admiraltiensis. The sequence continues at coordinate 211,885 of JANHZT010006322.1, forward strand.
TAAAGAATAGGAAATTTTGATTGGCCAAGTGTGATTGAACACACAAGGAATTTGTCTATAATGACTCTTTAGGACAGGGGTGTTAAACTCAAGGCCCGTAGGCTGTATCCAGCCTGCAGGATGCTTATATCTGGCCCGCAGGGCTGCCCTGGAAACAGAAGAAACGGCCTGTGGTGCCTCTGCCAGCAAAAACGGAGCTCGGGAGGGCCACAAGTGGCCTTCCTGAACTCAGTTTTCACTGGCAGAGAGTTGCAGGAGGCTGTTGCAGTCAGAAACTGAGCTCGGGAACCCATTTTCACTGGCAGAGTGTTCGGAACGCCACAGGTATCCTGACACAAGTAACATCAAGCTGGCCACACCCACCCTGGCCATACACACACACCCGAGGTCAAACACAACCTTGATGCGGCCCTCAATGAAATAGAGTTTGACACCCCGATTTAGGATATATGACCAATATTACTATGTATTATTTATTAGACCTGTGTAAATAATTCACAAAGCAGCTTCAACTGCTTAGATGTTTTTTCCAGAATTCAGTCATCGTTCAGAAAGGCCTTCTCAGATTATCCGTGCATGCACAGAAGATGTTTCCACTAGAACTGCTGAGGAAATCAATAATTTGCATAGATCTATAATGAATTTTATTCATTTCTTAAGTTTATGACTTCTTTTTTTCTTCAGGCAGCTACCTACTTGCACTTTTGGTGTTTTTTTAAAATGCAAAGCTGAACATTAACAAAACTTAAAGAGAATATAAAAATAAGATACAAAACACAAATATGAAAAAGCAGAGAATGAGAGACAGGTATAGACTTTAAACATCCATAGTTAATAGCACTATAACAATAGCATTTAGACTTATTTACCACTTCATAGTGCTTTTACAGCACTCTCTAAGCTGTTTACAGAGTCAGCATATTGCCCCCAACAATCTGGATCCTCATTTTACCAACCTCAGAAGGATGGAAGGCTGAGTCAACCTTGAGTCGGTGACTGCCAAACTGCAGCTAGCAGTCAGCTGAAGTAGCCTGCAGTGCTGCACTCTGACCACTGCACCACCTCAGCTCATATATTTTGGTCAGGAAGATATATGGATATAGATAAAAGATATATAGTTATACAGATAAAGATATAGATATACAGATTCTCTCATAAGCAAATATAATCTATTATGAATGGCTTTTGTTGATAAAAATGGATACAAAACTTGAATAAAACAATATTTAACAAAGAGATTTATCACGGTTCTGTTTTGTTGTTTTTCTTTTAGCCAATACTATTTCCCAAACTTTTGAATATATTTGATCCAAACAAAAATGTTTTAATTTTCTAATGTTTTGCAACAATAAATTTGTAAAGTGAAAGAAAAAATACATTAATTTGTTATGTTGAAAAATACAGAAAATAAACATACAATATAGTTGATTTCCAAAGATTGTTGAGCAACTTCAAAAATATTTGGCCAGAATGAGGAACTAAACTGACAATGGCAAGGCCTCTGGCAGCAATGTAATTCCTACCAATCTGTACAGGAAGATTTTGGTTCATATAATATAATGTTAATGGTGGGTATTAGCATCTACACATTTGGTTACGATCAATTTAATGAAAAGAAGGACTAGGGGTGACATGATAGGAGCCTTGGTTGTGCAGCGGACTAAAGTGCTGTTAATTAGCACTTAACTGCCAGCTGCCTGAAATTACTGCGAGTTCAAATCTCACCAGGCTCAAGGTTGACTCAGCCTTCCATCCTTTCGAGGTAG